>VYZS01022524.1:22086-34795 GCA_013400695.1 Neodrepanis coruscans
ATTTTCAGCACTAAATCTCTCCTCGGGCTAAAAGGGAGGAAAGGGGGGACGGGCACGGTTTTGTAATCTTCTTAAGTTGTTCTCCTCAGTCAAAACCGGCCAGAGGTTCAAGGCTAAGGGGCCCTCAAGACCACACGCTCCCTTCTAAATACCGTGGAGTCTCTTTGCTGGGCTCTGAGAGAGAGAGAGACAAGCACTATTCGCCAGAGCGTCCTTACCCCAAACGAGGGCCCTGGGAAAAAATTTATTTATTTGATTTGTCTGTTTTGTACTTTGTTTGTCGGGTTTTGGTGTTTGCGCAAAATAAACTGTGATTTTTTTGTGCGTTCTCTTCATTTTTGGGGTGTGTTTGTGACTTCTCTCAGAGTCTCTGCTCCAAAATCACTGAATTTGTGGTAAAACCACCACACAATTATATTTCCTATAGAAATTGGTTTATCATATGTTCCCCACATAACTGGTTTTCAGCTGGTTTTAAGGTTTTTCACTGCTGATGCAGTGCTGTGCAGAGGTACATCCAACCTGAGAGGCCATCAAACAGCTGTGTAGCCATCCACACAGATTAGAACTAATAAGATCTGTTGCTTTCCCCTTACATTGTTGTCCTGAAAATTTCACAAGATAAATTCTGTCCTGTAGTTATCTCTGGAGTATCCTGAAAAATTAGGGAGTCATGCAAGCAAAAGTTGAGGTTAGGAAACCTAGGGCACAGTGGAAGCATAAGAAACTTCTAAGAATTACAGTGCAGAAACTGTCCCTACTACTAGGCTGGAGAGAAAATAATTCATCTAGGTGGTCATGGCAACATGATTTTTGTGGTTCTCTTAAATCTATTAAAATAAGATTTCACTGTTTTGGAATTGTACAGTCTCAGTTACTTTATTCTTCAATAGATCTTTTTGTTTATGTATGACATTTGCCAGAATTATTTCAGACTTGCCATTATAAATCCTGAAGGGTTCCTGAGCAATTAATTTTTTTAAATTTAATTTAGAAAGTTACATCACTGTGATCTCATAAAGAGAAATAGCCACTTCTAGTTTAAATGAAGTAGTCTGATCACAATATAAATACAGATATTAATCAAACAATAAAGGATAAGGGAAATAAATGAGTTTACATTCAATATCCTTATGTTTAATCACATGAAGAGAACAGTAAATCTTAAAAGGATCAAAAGAAGTGTCCTTCCTGGCTAAGGAACATAGAAGTACCCACGGCTGTGCTGGGTGATCCCCTATAAAAAGAAGCTGAGAAAATGTGATTCCCTAAGCACTTCCAAGAAGTACCAGCATGAGGGCTAGTGATGCAGTGTAATTCAATACAGATTACCTGAGGAATCAGAACATCTAAGAAAGATCTTTATTGTCGCCTATAGCCTTCTTTTTATTATTTTTTGTTTGGAATGCTTTTGTCATTTGCTTGCAAAACTACATCATAAAATAAACATGTTCTTTTATACTAAATTTGTCTACCTATAGAGATAACTGAGTACTTCAATAGTGGATAAACACTGCTCCTTCAGAAGCTGAAAATATATTACTTAAATATGGATTGATCAGGCCCAAAACTGGGATTTTTATGGTATAATTTTGGTTCTACAGCATCTGTGCTGCCTCCACCTTTGGAGTGAGGGCAGAAATAGAAAATGTTAGGACGAAACTTGTCTGTTTTACTTAAGGGTGCATCTATCTTAATGTATTTCTTTGGAACAATAGTACACTGTTGAGACATATTCCATTACATTCCCAAACTACTAATTTTAATCTGGACCACAGAACTATTTTTGGAGGATGCTAAAGCTCTTCTCAACATCTGCTTCAAATAGGCTTCACTGCCACAAAGTTTGGAGTCAAGTCAATAGTGGGTACCCCAGGGGCTGGTACTGTCACCACTGTTTAAACTCTTCATTACTGACTTGGATGATGGGGAATGGTGCAGATCAACAAACCTGCAGTAATACAAAACTGGAAGGAGCCATTAGACCAGGTACAATTCAAGGTAACATAGACAGAGCGAGTAATTGGGCTGAGGGAAGTTTCATGAAATTCAACGAAGGGAAATGTAAGAAATTACATTTTGGGAGGAATACCTCCAGGCACCAGTACACTGCTATAACTGGCTGGAAGGCAGCTCTGCAGAAAAGGACCATGGGTTATTGATGGTCAGCAAGTTGAACATGAGCCAATAATGTGCCCTTGTAACAGAGAAAGCTAGTAGTATTTTGAGCTAAGTTGGCAAGTGTTGCCAGCAGCTTGAGAGATGATCCTTCACCTTTATTCAGCACTGGTGAGATATCTGGAGTACTGTGTTCAGCTCTTGGCTGTCCAGTAAAAGAAAGATATGGGCTTAGTGGAGTGAGTCCAGCACAGGGCCACAAATGTGTTCAAAGAACTGAAGCATCATTTGTATGAAGAGAAACTGAGCTGGGAGTATTTAGCATGAAGAAGTCATCTGTTATCAATGTGTATAAATATCTGATAGGAAGGAGTGAAGCGGGAGCCAGACTCTTTGCAGTGGTGCCTGGTGATATGACAGAAGCAAATGGCACAAACTGACTCCTGCAAAATTCAATATGAACACAGGAAAACTCTTTTATTGCGAGTGTGACCAAATGCTAGAACAGGTTGATGGAGAGGTTGTGGAGTCTCTGTCTGTGGAGATATTCAAAACCTGGGCAACCTGTTTAGGCTGAATTTACTTGAGCAATGGAATTAAACTAGACAATCTCAAGAGGTCCCTTCCAAGCTAAATGATGCTTTGAATTTGTTTGATTCTGTAGTCTTCCAGCACATGATCCAATGAGAAGGTCTTTAGTTGTTAAGAGCCCCTATGATATCCCGAGTTGTTTCTTGGTCTTCATGAAATAAAACAATTCGGGGTTCTGATTTTAACATCAACTACAAGACATCAGATTTCTAAGATTTAGCTGTCTCTCATCTATTCAATCTGTCTTCTATCTTTTACCTCCATAGCCCCTTTCTTCTTTGTTTACCTTACTTTTATTTGATATTCCTCATTAATGAATCATTTTCTGAAATCCTTTTCTGTTATTCTGTTTCATTCTGCTCTGTCCTAATGTCCTCCATCAATCTATATAGTCTTCCAGAAAATTTTAGATGTGGTCACTGTGCCTACAAAAGTCCAATGGCCTCTTCAGAAGCAGGATAATCCAGCAGCAGAAAAAGTCTGTTACACTCATGACTTCTCCTCGATAAGAGAATGTTGCATATAGTTCAGGAAGATGAAGCTGGTCATCTTAACAATGAGAAAAAGCAATTGAACCTGGCATGTGGCGTTGCAGATATCTCCTGTTATAGAAATATAGAAGAGGTCTTCTGACATGGATGTGTTGACACAAACTAATAAATTTGATCCTTGCAATTTCAGAAGAGACCAGAGGGCATCTGCTGCTGCTGCTGCAAGATGTCATTTTCTGAACCCAGCATAAAAGCACTGTAAGGCTCATCAGTTTTCAGGGACATTTTTTTATTTGCTCCTCACTACAGCCACCATCAAGTCTTTTAGTCTAAACAGGTGAATCATGAATATCTCTTTTATTTGCATGATTTGATTATGGCATGAGGGAGGGAGATGGAGGGAGGGACTTCTGGTGTGGGTAGAAGTTAGGTGCCAGGTCTACAAAGTCTACTACTGCTGTCAGTTCAATNCTGTTTCATTCTGCTCTGTCCTAATGTCCTCCATCAATCTATATAGTCTTCCAGAAAATTTTAGATGTGGTCACTGTGCCTACAAAAGTCCAATGGCCTCTTCAGAAGCAGGATAATCCAGCAGCAGAAAAAGTCTGTTACACTCATGACTTCTCCTCGATAAGAGAATGTTGCATATAGTTCAGGAAGATGAAGCTGGTCATCTTAACAATGAGAAAAAGCAATTGAACCTGGCATGTGGCGTTGCAGATATCTCCTGTTATAGAAATATAGAAGAGGTCTTCTGACATGGATGTGTTGACACAAACTAATAAATTTGATCCTTGCAATTTCAGAAGAGACCAGAGGGCATCTGCTGCTGCTGCTGCAAGATGTCATTTTCTGAACCCAGCATAAAAGCACTGTAAGGCTCATCAGTTTTCAGGGACATTTTTTTATTTGCTCCTCACTACAGCCACCATCAAGTCTTTTAGTCTAAACAGGTGAATCATGAATATCTCTTTTATTTGCATGATTTGATTATGGCATGAGGGAGGGAGATGGAGGGAGGGACTTCTGGTGTGGGTAGAAGTTAGGTGCCAGGTCTACAAAGTCTACTACTGCTGTCAGTTCAATCATAAAGGCTGTTATACTATCGAAAGCAAGTTCACTGAGACCCTGAGCTGTGAAATATTCCACACAGCTCTTTTAGAGACTACCTGCTCAACCCTGTGTAATTGCCCCCTCCTGTGAGTACACATTAATAGAGTCCTCACAGGCTTCTCTACAAGGACTGTGCTGTGAAGTCTGTTTCCTCTCCAAACACACAAGTTGAAGTCGTGGTAATGGTACTGTGCAGAGCAGTTCTTAAGATCTTGTATACTGGATAAGGTTAGAGATGTAGAAGAAACAGGCATTGTGTATGCTTTCTGTGGCATTTTATTATGTGTCTGTGCATCTCCATCAGTAGTCCTTGTGGCTAATGCCCTGGGACAGGCATTAAATTGAAATGTGTATCTTGTTGACACTGCCTAGGCAGTTAAAGAATCAATGATGTATAAAGGCCTGAATGATCTTATCAACATCTCTCACTGGAACTGCTGAAGCTGAGCTGAATAGTGAACTGCTGAAGCCTTAGAGAGCTTATGTCTGATTGACCTCCATGAACTGGCCCACCCCAAGCCAGTTAGTATTGCAAAATGGAATCAGAACTATAGAGAATCTCTGTGGTGGCAGCCACCTCTTTGAGTACATGCATCAGCTGCCAGAATTTCATATGGGTGGCAGAGTCCTGAGCTGTTCTTTTGAAATCAAATTATTTTCAAACCTATAAAGAACTATTAAACACTAAGAGGCATCCTAAATTTCTGTTTCAAAAGAATTGGTAGAAGTTGCTAAAAAATTATACTGGTGAAACACAAAAGCATCCTACAGCTGATACAAACCCTTAATCAGAGACAGTACACTGTTCTGGATAAACCTGTAGTCTAGCCTTGTACTGTATGAAACAAAAACTAGGACCATCAACATAGTAATCTGTGATTTTGAGTTTTTCCATATCAATATAATAATTTATATGTATTTTAAAATTGAAAACATTAATAAAGTCAATTATTTGTCATATTTTTTTTCATTTCTCATAGATTCTATATTTTCCATAATAATTTGGTCAATTGATGAGATAAAATCATTGCTCTACCAGCAAAAGTTTAATAATCACAGCAGTAAAAATGAATTACAACAAATATGAAAATCTTCAATCCAGAAATAGAGTAAGGCCATTTTTAAAGGAAGATATACTCAATAATATGGTTGCAATAGGAGAGGGGTTAATGTTTACAAATATTTCAGGAGAAAAATGGAAAAGAAATCAAATACAAGTATCACAGAATATTCTAAGTTGGAAGTGACCTACAAAGGATTGTTGAGTCCAACTCTTAAGTGAGTTATACAGGGATCAAAGCCACAACCCTTAGCACCAGGCTTTAATCAACTGAGCTAATCTCAAGACCAAGTAGTACCTATATGTCAAGTAATACCTATATGTCACCTCCAGCTGATCAAGATGCAAATAAAAAATATTTGATCACAACAGAAGTAAAATTTTGTCTGTATTCCACTGCAACCTGCAAAACTGTAGCAAAATAAGAAGGAGACATTTGTTTTAGATTACTACTTTCATATTAAATATGCAATTATGCTAGGAAAGAAAAAATCATTTCATCACAGTGTATTAACAGCTGTAATAGAACAAGAAAAAAGGACCTTACTGAGCTACAAAACTGCACTTCCACAAAAGTGCAGGCAGACAATTTGCTTTTATATAGAAAAGACAATCTCAAAGACAAAAAATCCAAATCCTTGACATTTACTTTAATTGGATCAGAATTTGGCTTTCAAAATATACATTTGCAAGTCTGAGTCAAAGAACAATAAACATCATGATACATGATTTCATTCAAGCAGTTTTCTTCTCAGGAAAGAGCCTCCATTCCATATTTTTACCATTCCAGTTGATTAACTCTTATATATAAATTCCATTCACTTTAATTTAAATTTCATTAAATCTAGTTCTCACTGAGTTCAAAGAAACTTTTATTTTTAAACACTTCCACCATGAAACTGATTTGTTCTCATCAATATCATTATTTGCTCTATCTGAGAATGTCTTTCATAAAAGCCACTTCCTTGAAGATTATTTTCACAGAATCACAAACATTAAAAAGATAAAAGACTTATTATACTACATTCAACCTCTCCAGTTTTCAGGGGGGTTTCCTCAGGCATATTGCTGTATGTCTGAAAAGGCACTTCTGTTCATTCCACTCACTCTCTGGTCTGCCATCCTCACAATTCCACCCTCTCAATGTTACAGTCAATGCTGCATAGCTATTAGCAAATCAGTGAGAGAATGTAAAAGGAGACTCCTAAAGAAAGGAGACTGAGAGTTATATTTAGGTAGCATACTATAGTGTCCAGTTAGATACTTCCTATGGCAGCAATGAACAATTCAAATCCCCTAGTATTTATTAGCATCAGATCCCCTTCTATATTTTTATACCTACGTAAGTAATCTAAACAATGCTGGGTGGTATTCCCAGATTCACAGGCCAAAAGGCACAGAATATGCTATGCCATACTCTTAAAATCTCCAGAAAAAGTCTGCCACATGGAAGCTACCTGGAAGAAATTGGTTCTACCCTCTTCCAAAGCACTTCTTGGAAGTGATTTCTGGGAATGCCTGCTGACAAATGAGAATCTCTCCAGCGGTGAATGGAAAAGTGTTCCCAGACCAAACTTTGGTCTTAACAAAACTATTTATGCAAACTTAAAAAGGCTTTTTCAGCTAAAATGCTTGTTTATCCAGTTCATTTTTCTTGGGAAAAAAAATAAAAAGCCCCCACAAATACTATTCCTGGATAGGCAGTAAAAGAAGAGAAATATATCATGATTTTGCAAGGACAAATCTTTAATCTCCTTGTTAATAACTTGAATCACCAAATCTGTTTCAGAGTACATAAAGGATTAATAATTTCTGTACACTAATTATTGTTGAATGCTGTCTTCACACTTCTGTTGACAAATCACTAGTCTTTTTTCCTGCTATGAAATGTTGACTCTGATAAGATGATTTTATATCTCAAAGGAAAAACCTAAATCAAACTATGAATCTTTTCTGCAGAATCTTTTAAAAAAGTTCAGACATAAGATCAGAATCTTTGAGAAGTGATTTAAACTTTTTGAATTGAAAAGGTCTTTTTTAATATTAATGTCTGTAACACTGAATCTAAATGTTAACATAGTCAGTACGTATTCAGTGCTCTAGATAATTATGGTATTTTTCCTCAAAGAAATAATAGAAAGTAAAACTGACAGTTAAGGGCTAATGAGAGTTAATGCTGAGAAAAGGGAAACTTAAGATGAAGACAAGAAATACAGGTGAAAGTTATACTTTATGTGTGACACCCAAGGTTGAGAGATAAATGACATGAGGAAATTCAAAGCATATGTGATCCAAAACTACACAGTTTCGAAGACTGAAAATAAATAATTGTTGAGAACAAAGCCACAATCTCTATCATTGTTCACTGAACAAAATTCCTATTAATAATTAATACTGGAAGTTTTTATAGAACAAGGAGTGACGAATTTTCCCTCCAAAGAGAAAGAAAATTAAAAATATGAGAAGTGCTGTAGACAAACTCCAGCTTTCTTGTATTTAATACTGATAACTCTGCTGTTCAAAATTCAGTATTTCTATATGCGCTCTGAGGTCCTAAAGCTTAAGTTCACTTCCTAGAATTTGTGGTATAACTTACAGTTATAGATTCAAATGTAAGTTATCTGTGTGCATAATCTTCTTACTCCAATTTCACCTTTTCCAGTGTGGTTTACAGGTCAGAAGTATCAACATTTTTGCACATATTTGTACTAAAAATGTAATCATATTTGTTATTGCCACCAATGGTTTGTTTGTCCTTTTGTTGTTTGGTTTTTTTTTCACTTAGCCACAATTACTGTCAAAATTGTTCATTCAGAAGATTTATTCTCTCACACCAGTCAGTTAGTGTCTGCATAACAAATGAACTAGAGTGCTTTTCATGTTCATCTATACAAACCATGTATCTGGGAGGCCAAGCACTGTTCATGTGAGATGGAAGATAGCGGAAAGTGGAGTTGCTTTCTCCCGGTCCGTGGCAGTGTACAGCTGAACATCTACAGTCTACAGTAGGTCTGCACACTTTCAGCTCAAACCTTTCCTCTTAAAAGAGGAGAAGGGAAGGTGTCTCCTTTCTATTTTTAAGAAATTCATTCTGCAGAAAATTTAGATAGCATTTTAAGAGTGCTGGAAGAGGAACAAGGGCATGAAATACACATGCAAAATCTGCCCAGGAGGACACAAATGAGGACACAAATGATTAAGTAACAGGAAGATGGAGAGAATATGAAGGGGGATATTTGAGACTGTGGGGAGAGGACAATGAAATTGAGATACCAATCTGCTTTTTGTGTGTTTGAAATTACTGTAACTGCAGTAAAACCTGTGCAGACTTGGGGATGGGGATGATGTTAACAATGTAAAACTTCTAACACTAGCCCTGTATTAAAAAACTGAAAAGAGAGAAGGAAAAATTTGTTGATTACTGTAAGGAGGCCTTGAGGTTGAATTAATTAATTCTAAGATATGGCTAAATAGTTCCTATTTTTTCTGACCAGGAAAGAGCAAATGCATATGTTACAATCAGATCAGACTGCTGTTAATGAAGGCAGAGTTAAGATTGCATCAGTGTGTTCTGCATTTCAGTTCTTCCTGTATTTAGAAGTCTGAATTTGAAATTCTGCATTCTTTAATTTACAGTTGTTTGCATTCAGTTCAATTCTATGCTCTGGAAGAACAAGTATAATCATTCCACAGCCTTCCTTAATAATCAATTTTTTTAGTAATTGAATGTAATTTTAAAAATATCTATGAAATAAGGTAGACTCAAGCAATCTTTTCAGTTAAAGTAATATGTATTTTAAAATATTTTTTCACAAATTAGAGAAATAGGTAGGTTTTAGTTTTAAGATTGTTTTTGCTTAATTCTAACATTATGGGTTTTTATTCTCTTTTTAAATCTCAAACGATCTAGATGCCAAATATCTACCTACTATGTAGCAATGAAGCTTTATGTAGTATGACAAGCTACCGATTAAAGATTTTCTGTACATCTGCAAAGAGTGACTATATTCCAATCATTTTATCTGAAGAGACTGCTTCATGGAAACTCCCATCAGGAACCCTTAGGCCTGAAAATATTCCAGCTTTCTTCAAGCATTATGAATCTAGATGCTTTTCTCGCATATAAATATACTGGAATTTCCTTTTATTGAAAACATGTCATAAACAGAAAGCTCTAACAAATACCAATTTAGAGAATAAAAAATCAATTTTTAAGACAGGTTTTCATGTGTCTGTCAAGAAAAGTTTTTTCTTCAGTCTTTGCAACAGTTGGGAGAAAAAAATCAGCTAAGGGAATAATTTATATTACAGAAATGTCCTGAAATTTGTTCATCTGATCATATATCTTCAAATGGAAGAAGGGCAAATGTCAGAGGAAAAAAATTTAAGATTAACATTGTTAACACTGTTAACATTGTTTTTTATAAGGACATTGAAATATCCAAATCAGCAAAAATATATCTACTTTTTTATAATTTTTTTTGAAGAGCAAGAATATGCACCACTCTGAGGCCAGAACACAGCCATTCTTACTAATGACTGCAAGTAAAAGAGCTTGGTTGAGGTGTTTATTTGATGTGTCACATTACCAAAATTTGTAATACAGGAGATGAGATCTATTGAGAGCCCTTATAATCCCTGCACTATAGGGTATGATCAAGTGAGCAGACGGAGACAGGAAGAGCAACCCAGGCATTGATCTACTCAACTTTGGTGACACATTGGTGTCATGGAGTATAAGACACTCAACTGATTCGATGAACAGACCAATGGAGCTTAGTTCCTCAGGAAACTCTATGAGACACATAAGCTTTAGTAACTTAGCAACAATATTAATTATTTAAAATCATCTTTAATAGAAAAAATGTATCATCAAAAGGGATTGCCTTATATCCTTTTTATAACAATTATCTTTCATTTTGAAGAACCTAGGCTTTTCTTATAAGGTAACATAAGGTAGGTTTTGTAAATGCTTTGATATTCTAGAATAGTCTTGCATACAGCACTGAAAAAGGGAGTTGTCCTGAGACAGATGATAGCCTAATTTAATCTGCAAAACCAATTCATATCAAGTTGCCCACAAAAATTCTTCAAGAAGTGATAGATCCTGCAAAGAATAGTTATATACCTTTCCTTTCAAAATTATATAATTTATATCTGTTTATAAAGAAAAATGTAGCACTTCTAACAAAATTAATATTACTTCTGATTTTTTATTTAATTGCTATTAAATTAACATTTTATGTGAGAGGTACTTTCCTTTCAAACTAGGTTACTGATAATTTTAACCATGAAAAGAGCCAGCTAAAGATTCTCTCGTTTATTCTGTCTGCATCTGTCATCTTATCAAAGTCTAAAGAAAAAAAAAAGAAAGGAAAAGAGTATATTACTGTCACTTGTCGAAGCTACTGAACATGCAGTCAAACCATGAGCTGGGTGTAACAGTCGCCTTCAAGATCAAAGCTGGCAGTCTGCAACCAGATCATGGTTCATAATTTGAATGCCACTAATTTCTATTATAAAGGCAACAGATAAACTACATTTTAAAAAAGCTTTTTGCTTTACTGGCAGGACAGATTAGGTTTTCCATTTATTCTCGGACTGTAAATGCAGCTGTTGCTATAGTAACTGTATATCTCTTGAAGAGTAAATAATTGTGTTAAATGGCTAAACAGAAAATAGGTTTATGGCTATTCTGGTACTGAGGCACTTGAATATGTGAAATTTTTAACTGTATTTTTCAAGATCATCTGCACAGTGTCTATAATATATCCCATATGAAAACTAGATATATTTTCTAATGGATCTTTTCAGAGTCGTGCTGTTGTGCACTGAGTAAATGACTGACAAATTTTTGTATCTCAAAAAATACATGATGAATGTTAGCATAATATGGATTTCTGTTGCAATATTCTGTAGTTCTCTCTAAGCAAATATCATAGGAAAGTAATGAAAACATATCAAAAGAATTTGTCAGAATTAGGCCCTTAGGTTTAAAGATTAGAGCAACTAAATTGACTGTGGGTGATTTGAAAAAAATCAAAAAGCCGTGTAAAAATCCATGGACTTTGTCTCCAATACATGTTTTCATTAGAAAAATATTTTTGCTACAGGCAATCCAAAGTAACCAATTTATACTATATATTTCTATAGGCGATTTGGAAGAAAATGTTTTTGACCTAACCACCTAAAAGCTCCAACATCTATTTTCTGTAAACAGATAACTAATCTATGGTTTGACGTTTCTACGATTTAATTCAGTACTATTAAACTCACTCTACACTCCCACTGCCCTCTCCTAGAATAAAAAGAAAATGTAAGGAATAAATTTTCAATGCTACTTTTCACAAAGAAAAGTGAGAGATTCTTATTTTTGAACCTTCTTAAGGTAAAGTTGTGTGTTAATGTACGCAAAAAGACATTGGATCGTCAATGAAGAATAGGAAAAAAAACCCTGGTAAATTATCAGATGATTGATCTCATAATGCCATATAGTCTGTTGTTGATCTGTAATGGACTGGGTTACACTGTATTTGACACAGAAAACTTCTGCACTATAATTTTAAGTCCTTTAAAAGACACACTTAGATATGCTGGTTTTTTAATTTATAAAAAGCACTCTTACTCGAGGTCAAGACCATCCATAACAGAGAAATCAGAAATACTTCAGATATATAAATTGAGAGATGGTAATCTTATTAGATAAGTAAATTTGGTCCCTCACTGGAATAATTAAAAAAAATATTATTGATTATACTGTCATAAAACAAAAGACATGTTTTGTTACAGCTAGTCATGACTGTTATGGAAGAGTCACAATAGGTAAAAGTTTCATTGATAGTTTAGCACAGTCCTCTGAAGCCTTAGCACACATACATCCACTATAGAATCATGAAATCATAGAATCATTATGGTTGGAAAAGACCTCCAAGCCCGTCAAGTCAAACCTTTGACCAAATACCACCATATCAATTAAACCATAGCATAAACTGCCACACCCAGTTGTTTCTTGAACTGTTGCAGGGATGGTGACTCTACTACTTTCCTGTGCAGCCCATTCTAATGCTTGACAACCCTTTCAGTGAAAGAACTCTTCCTAATATCCAGTTGTCCTAGTTTGGACACTAGTGGCATTAATAGTGACGAGAGAACACAATAGAAAATCAAAAACAAGCAACAGGATTTAGTTTACAAACAAAGAAACCCGACAATAAAACTCAAAGACAGACCAACTCAGCTCCTGCGGGGCTGGCTACTGAGCTGCCGGTGCAAAGGAGGAAGCTCGAGTGGCACTGCATCCTCCCTGAGATTTCCTAAAAAACAGGAAAATGAAAGG
>VYZS01022525.1:0-15996 GCA_013400695.1 Neodrepanis coruscans
CCCCCGGGCCGCCCGGCGTGGGGACAGCGCGGCCCCGCTGCGCTCCGCCGGCTGAGCCGCCCCGGGCGCGGGCGCTGCGCTCCGGCTCTGCCTGTCCCCGTCCCTCTCCCTGCCCCTGTCCCTGTCCCTGCCCCTGTCCCTGTCCCTGCCTCGGCTGCTCCGGCGCTGCCCTTCCCACCGGGAATGGCTCGGGCCGGGCCCCGCTGCAGGGCGGACGCGTGTGGGCCTCGGGCTGCCAAAGGAGCAGCGTTTCCCCGCTGCAGACAGGCCGGAGCAGAACATATGGGAGCCGTTTGGATCGCCCGTCTGCTCCACTCATGAGTGTGCATATTTACTTGTGAAGGGCTGGCAGGAGCTTCCGGGGAGATCTTGTTCCTTGTCGTTAAAAGCCTCATTTCAGACAGTCGCCTAGTAAGGTTATTTATCGTTATTTTTGAAGTAGGTGCTTTCTGTGCCTGCTGTTCTAAGCAGTGAACTAGGGCAGGACTTCATTATTTAATTGTATACTGGTGTCTCAATGTACGGCAAAAATTCCAATTCGTGGTATTTCTGTGCACCTTTATTGCTGGGCTGGCACTGTGCTCCTCCTTCATAACTTCTTTTCCTTCTGTAGTTTGTATTCCTTGTGCTGTATTTATAAATCTCAATTTTTGGTCTGCTAGGCTGAGAAAAGCTGGTTTTATTTCTTATTCCCAACATGCTTTCCCCCCCGCCCCCCCCAGCATTCTAGTAGCTGTTGTGTTTAAACTCAAATGGTGTGGGTATCTCTTAACCTAAATAACCCCATGAGATCTCCCAGTATGTTGAAAATTACCTGATCCTTTCCTGATCTTTTCTTGATGCTTCTCCTCACACCTTTTTTGGCTACTTCACCTTGCTCTTTTGTGCTTCAGCAACCCACTCATTTCCAGCTGATGAATTTGTATCTGAAGTTCTTCATAATTACCTTGAAATACATGGCCTTGCTGTGTTCTAATGTGGCACTATTTAATTTTAGACCTCTCGTGATCTCTGCCGACTTCGTGTCAGTAGCAACTTCAATCCCACTTGTACAACAATGGTTGGTATTAAATTTGAGTTTTGGGCTTAATCCTTCCTTGAGTCTGGTTAATAGATTGCCTACATCTGTTTTATTCCATTTAATTCAATTTAAGTGGGATAATCACAGGCTTTCTCAGTGTCATAAATCATGGAACTGTTTATTTTTCACTGTCTTTCCTTTATTGTCACTCAGAAGAGTTTTGGTGGCTGTTTTCTTGAGTTGCTGTTTTACTCAAATACTGCTGGATTCTTTATTAAATGTAAAACAAAAATAAATTAAATGCTGTGTTGTTGTTGACACACTTTTATAGTGTCTCATTAGAGTATTAGAACCAGAAAGTGAAGTGAGCTGAAAACAAATGCTGGGTTTGTTTTCAAGCTGACATTCAAAAGCACAGACAGAGGAAGGAACCACTTAAAATCTGACCTTCTGAGAGCTTAGGCACAGCTTTTACTGGGCAATGTTCTCTCTAGGTAAAGAGAAGCTGAGAAAAGGAATGCCAGCAGCTCACATAAAAGGTTTACAGACTGACTTCAAGCTGTTCTATTTCGGTAGCAGACAGTCTGGGAGATTGTTTTTATGGTGCTTGTCAAGGGACTTTATTAGATACAGATAAAACTGTTTTGCCTCTCTGCCCAGGTCACCTCAGGATCCTGCCTTTGATAGGGGTGTTCCCTCAGCCTTTTGGCAGCAAGTTGAAGAAACATTACAAATGTCCCCTGTAACTGGAATAAGTGGAGTCAATAAAAATGGTTCTGCATTGTTTGCAAGTGTAATTGATCCCTGCTTGTGATTTTGTCCCTTTGTTACACAGAGATGCCCTGTAGGAACTTCTGAAGTGATTACATAAAAATTCAAACAGTATTTCCAAACGACAGATTGGCCACTTAGAGGTACTGGTTGAAAAAAATAGTTTTCTGAGTCATCTGTAAGTGGCCTGTCTGCAGGGCTAAAAATTCTCATTGGAGCTTGCTCACTGATTTATACAAGTGCTTCAGCTTTTCTGGCAGAAGTGATGGGACAGTGCCAGGAGGAGCGAGGGGAGCCAGAGTTCTGGTTTTGTCATATTTGAGCATCAAATTAGAAACACAAGCTCTATTGGGAGCTGAGGATGTCTGTGCTTCAGTGGGAATGATTTTCATATTCCTTTGTGTAAGGTTTGTTTGAATTGTCAGCTGTCACAAAAGTCCTGGGTCTGTGTGCTGATTTCAAGTTAAAAAGAAAATTTTCCCATTTCATATTAAAAATGTACTACTTTTAAATAACTGGATTTTTTTTTTCTCTCTAGAGGTACTTTCAGGCATTGTTGTACCTCAAAAAGAAACAAAAGATATTCACAGTTCCAAATTCTGTCCTTCCTTTCCATATCAGCTTGAGATTGGAGGCAGACAGAACTGCTGCATCACAAACCAGCTCCTGTTTCTGCAACAAAAAGATGTCATAATCAAGCTTTAAAAAATAAAAATTAAACACTTAGTAAAATTGAGTCAAAGGAGTTGGAAGCTGGGTATCAAAAGCTGCAGGAAGAGCTTGTATTTGGGTAATTTGGGAGCTTTTGGTTCCCAAGCCTGTACTTAAATCTTCAGGAGCAATTGAGCTGCAGTCTCTCATTGATGTCAATAAATGATTCATTAAAGATATGCTCTGTTCCATTTTTGCCCTAATGTGGTACCTCCCAGTCTTCAAATATGTGCACCTTGTTTTAGAAGGCTGATCTCTGTGAAGTTATTTATATTTCTTCTGCATAACCTTTTATGTGTTTCTGTACTTGTGTGCTGAGCAATATTGGGCAGATGAAGCAGCAGAAGTTAAATGAACTGGGAAAGAAAGGTGAAATTATCCAGAACTTTCAGTGTGAAAGGGAAGCTACAATTTTCCCTACAGATGAGATCTGGCAACAGTTGATGCTGTTATTTTCAATATTGTCTGGGGGAGGATGTACCAGTCACTTGGCCTTCTTTTGTGTGGTGCTGGGGATGATTCACAGGGCTGCAAGTCATTCTTTATGTTGATTAATCTGTGTGGCTGAAAACAGTAGGTTATTATTAGACATGGAATGAAAAAAGCCTTTGAGATTTTCATGTATCAATGTACAATCTCAAACTCTGAAGAATTTCAAGTTTATTTTCTGCCTTGTCCTTTGTACCCAGGGTTCTGCTGTGGATGATTTTCAGGTGCACAGTGTAAAAAGGAGGAACAAGGCTACTGTTATAGATCTTACTTTACTGCTGCACAGCATTGGGAATTAAACCAGTTCTTTGATTTTCCACTTTTGATCTGAAGCTCTAGCTGCCCTTTTCAGTATCAAAGATTTATCCTGTGTATGAAATGTATCTGTATTTCTAATGTAGGTTCATAGTAGACTTCTAATATGGGCTGACTTAAATGAAACATTAAAAGAAATAGTTTGAATCCAGGAGTAAAATCGGATTTTAAAGTCTTCTTTGATTGATTAATTCCCAGTAGACTTCATAAGTTATTTTTCAGCAATTCCTTTTCTTCCTGTGGGAGCACAAGGAAGGTCCAAGCAGAGCAGGCTGGACATGGCCCTGGAGGTGACTGGGGAAGGAGGTTCCCATCAGCTTGGCCAGTCGTTTATTGTGTGACCTGATTCTGCCTGACTCTAAGGGGGACACCTCTTGTAACATTTGCATTTCTAACTGATATTTCTAACAAAGAAAGAACATTACAGAGGAATGGGAGATTCACAGACAACGATTTGACTAAATCTTTGTTCCGTTGTGTTTTGCCTGCAGCAGGAGGAAGCCTCTCCTTACTCTTTACTTGATATCTGTTTGAATTTCCTGACTGCCAACCTCGAGAAGTTCTGCACAGGAAGGCAGGATGGGACACTGTGCTTGCAGGAGCCAGGGATGTTTCCCCAAGAAGTGGCCGACCGACTGCTGCAGACGATGGCATTTCATGGTAAAAACAATTATTTGTGGGTCAGCAGTGGAAATACTGTACTGGAATGTGACACTGCAGTTCTGCTGTATTTTCTAGTAGAATCTGCTGTGGCAGCTGTTGAAACTGTGGTCATTAATCTCTTAATAGAGAATTTTTGTTATTTTTGGTGTTCCACAGTTTCAGCAGAACTTTGCATTGCCATATTGATAGTTCTGAACAAAAGGGCCTTTGTCTTGCATTTATGATCTTAATGTCCCTTTAACTGAACATTATTTATTCTTGTTTCAGTCACTTCAGAAAAAAAGAAATGTTTGATTCTACTATTTCCAGCAACCCTTAAATATTTCAACCTTTCACAGAGCAATTTAATTTTCTTTATTGTGTGCCCTTATGATTAAACCAGAAAATAACCTTGTGATTCATTAGAATATTTTCATTAGGATATTTCCATTAGAATATTTTCTCATGTCTTTGAGCACTTCTCTGGAAGTGGAATTATTTGCTCAAAAGCAGTCAGTGTCAAGAGTAGTTTAAATCCCTTGTAGTGTTTCTACACTTGATGTCCTGGCCTCTCATGTTCTTTGTCATCACATCTCTGAGGAGGGCCTGCCCTTGTTTGTTTGCTTTAAGCAGGACAAGGGAAAACTTGTTTCAATAGATCTTCTTAGCATGAAAAAAGCAAATACATAAATTATGCTGGAGAAGAGGCAAGAGGCCCATTCTTGGAGATCCTTTTGTTAAAAAATGAAATATGACACTACAAAAGTTACTGTAAACACATCAAGTTTCCCATCCTATAGATGCAGATTTTTTTGGGGTCTTACTGTGCAAATACTGGTGTTCTAGTTTTATCAAGTTGTTTTGGTTGGAAATACCAGAAGGAATGATCCTAAAGAAGGACAAGCTCAAAAAAAATGGTCTTTAATATATATTACTTTCTGATAAGTGCATCTTTAGAGTAGTCCCAAGAAATCAGATTCAAGAAAATTGCATTTCCAGAAATTTTAACTAGTGCTAGCAGTGATGAAGACAGTTCCAGACACCAAAATGTCACAAACACACAGAGTGCAGGGTAGAAAAATTGCATGGCAGGTAAACAAGGTAGGCCAGTGAGACAGCTTCAATCCTCAGATGAAAAGATGAGCAAAAGTTAAGTAATTTAGTGGTACTTCAAGCAAAATATATTTTTGCTTTTGATTTTTCTGCTGGGTACCAATTGTTTCACCCCATATTTTTGCTTTCCTGGCAAAAGAGGAATGCCCTGACTACTAGGTCAAAAATGCCTAAACTGTTTGCTCTTTAGAAAGGTCTGCAAATCTTAATATTAATTTGACTTTGTCACAGAGGCAACTACCAGCTCATGTCTTAAATCCAAACTGTAGTGGCAATGATGTTATTACTCAAATATATTGCATTTTTGTTTTGTTTTCTCTGTGTGTGTGATGATAGGAGATGAAAAACCAGGAGTGTTGGCTTTTATAGGCCTGTAGAGTGGAACCAGAAGGACATGTTCTTCCTGCTCCCTTTCTGTGCTTGTGCAACTGTACCCTTCTCCTGGCTTTTTATGAAGCACTAATCCTTCTGTTGATAAGATACCATTGTAAATTCAGTGCTTTTTGGATAATTCCATGCAGGAAACTCAATGTATTATTTCAGTTGGGGATGTTGCCGCCATGTTCCAAGAAAAAGCTACTTAAGCATTTTCTTTGTACAGAGTAAAAAGATAATAATTTCAAACAAGATCATTGCATTTTCTTTTCTTCATTGCTGTCTTTCCTTCCCACCCTGTCCTTGCCCTCCTCTTTCTCCTCTTTGAATCACTTCTTGGGTTTCTTTCTCACATTCAGCTTGTTTCTGAGCAACACTCCTACCTTCTTCATGAGGGCTATATAGAACTTAATTAGCTTAATTTAGTGTATTTGTCCTATTTATGAATTCTCTCAAATGCTAAATTATTCAGTTGAAACAAGATGGGAGCAGGTCATTCATAGGTTCTGCAATCTTGAAGTTGATGGAACTATGGCCAGGGAAGGATTACACTCAGAAATGTCGAAATTCTGATTTTAGCACAATTCTGACCAGTTCAGGGAAAAAATCCAGCCAATGCAGGCAGCAGTGTGGTTGTTTGTGGATCATATCCATATTTTCCTTACTGCACATGCCATGATCTGAGCCAAGCAGGTAATGTGTGTGTATGTACATACAAGGAATATCTACTACTCCTTAATTTATCTGTCCTGTTCTTAAACCTGGACTTTTCCAAAAGTAAGATCATAACCTTAAAAGTGGGATCTCCAATACAAGATTTTTTGGATTGGCGGCATAACGACCCAAGATGAGCTGCTTTGTAATTAATTTTCTCTGGGTTCTTAAAATAAAGGTGGTGTTCTGTAACACTGGAGCCAAGCACTGACGCTGTTTTCCCACAGGGCTCCTGAATGATGGGACTGTGGGCATCTTCCGAGGCAACCAGATGCGTTTGAAGCGCGCCTGTATCCGGAAAGCCAAAATCTCGGCCGTGGCCTTCCGCAAAGCCTTCTGCCATCACAAGCTGGTGGAGCTTGATGCCACAGGGGTGAACGCAGACCTGACAATCACAGACATTATCAGCGGGCTGGGCAGCAATAAGTGGATCCAGCAGAACCTGCAGTGCCTGGTGCTGAACTCCCTGACCCTGTCCTTGGAAGACCCGTACGAGAAATGTTTCAGCCAGCTGAGCGGGCTGCGCGCCCTCAGCATCACCAACGTGCAGTTCTACAACGAGGACTTGGCCGATGTCGCTTCACTGCCGAGGCTGGAGAGCCTGGATATATCCAACACCTCCGTCACTGACATCACTGCACTCCTCACCTGCAAGGACAGGCTCAAGTCTTTGACCATGCACCACCTGAAATGCTTGAAAATGACCACGACGCAGGTGCTGGATGTTATAAGGGAACTGAAGTACCTGAGTCACCTCGATATTTCGGATGACAAGCAGTTCACCTCGGACATAGCTCTGCGTTTGCTGGAGCAGAAGGACATCCTGCCTCACCTGGTGTCCTTGGACATTTCTGGGAGGAAGCACGTCACGGATAAGGCTGTGGAGGCGTTCATTCAGCAGCGGCCCACGATGCAGTTTGTGGGACTGCTGGCCACTGACGCCGGATACTCGGAATTCCTGACGGGAGAAGGAAACCTAAAGGTTAAGTGGGGGAATTAATTCCACTGAAAAATTGTGATGTACAGGGAAAAATAGAACTAATCATTTCTAGCAAACGTACGTGGGTGTTTCAGGAGGAGGCTGTAGGTTCACTTTTTTTTAACTGGTAATTACTGACTTTATGTCAAAAACCTACTTATGCTAAATTTGCATAATACTGTTATTGTAAGAAGCACTTGCTTTCTTGCCAGTGAACCTTAGATCCTGATTTAACATATCTAAGAGAGCTGAACTTTGTCTAGTCTGAAGTCATTTAGTGGAATAATATTCTCTGGATTCCAGCACAGTATCTCACACAAATCAGCAGTGTGTAAGAGGTGGAGGTGCAATTTGCATAAACTTTGAGCAATTCATGATTAACACAGCAGATATAATAAAACTGAATAACTCAGCTGCTGTTATACTCCATTACCACTGCTATTTCCTATTGCAATATTTCTACCCACTTTGAAGGGTCTTCTGGTGAGGAACATGTAAGAAGCAATCACTTGGGATGAAAGACTTCCTGTTTTTCATCCTAAATTCCTTAGCCCCTTAGAATGAGGCAAGTTTTGCTGAGGTGCATTTATTTATCTTTTAGTGCCAGGCAACAAGACATCATTTGTAGAATATGGAAGCACTTACTGGAGAATGAGCCTACCCTGTCCCTAATGTGAAAGGATCAGAGTTAATGGGGGGAAAAAAAAAGATATTTTAGGTGTGTCAGTGGTATATCATCTTTGACTCCAAGTTTTGTTTTCTGCTGTGCCATGAGGATGATGGAAACTGCTGAGGGAATGAGGAGGAGTGCCTAATGTGTCCTTAGTTCAGTCTGTTCTCCTCTGCAAGCTGAGTTTTGCACTTCAGTTTTTCACTTCAGAATGCTCTTGTTACAGGCGAGTGAAGCAACACAGCTACACAATTTAATATTTTTTTTCCCCTGAAACTTTGACATTTGTTAATGGCCAGGTCTCTTGAGTAACTACTTGTTACAGCTGACAGCAGGTGTATGAACATTGAAATGCTTTGTTGCTGTGATGATGTACAGCACCTCATGTTTGGTGTAAAATAGTTCAGTGTAATCCTCCTACTTAGAATACATGCTTCATGGAAGTGTCTGTGCTATGAAAAAGGCAGGAAGAAAAGAAGGTTCTGGCAACGTGAAAATCATGATGGACTTACAGCAGTGTAGTTAGCAAAAATCAGTTTGCAGTTTTGGGTTTTTTAAGGTATAGTTGTCAAGAAAAGGCTGTGATTGTTCTTATTTCCTTTTTTTTGTGTGACCTAAATTCATTAGTAACTACTGAAATATTCAACTGCTTAGTCTAGATACTGCTCAAGAATAAACAGGACACAGCACTCACGGAAACAGCAGAGGTAAAATATTGTTGTCTTTACAGCAGTCCTGTGAAATCTGATTATGAACAGGAGGCAGATGTTACAGCTGAGAACATGAAGCCAAGCAGGAATTCTTCATGTAGGGTGTAATTGGCTGCAGAACATGTCAGTAAATATGATTGCCCTGTTCAGTAGAAAATATAAAACAAAATCCAAGATGCTATCAGTTCTTTCAAGGCTGTAATATATTTATTCCTGGTCTCACAAGTTTCAAAAAATATGTCTCTGTACAATACAGGATGCACAGAATGTGACACTTTAATCTATGAACATTTATTTTCCTGTGTGTGATGTGTTAAGCAGAACAAGTTCTGCATCCTGCCCTAGGAATTTTAAAAAAGAGTGATTGCAGCAATGGTTCATTAAATAGTAGGACTGAGGGTAAAACCATCTACAGTCATAAAACTTACAGTTATAAATAGATAAAATACAGTTAAATGGAAAATACAGCAGAGTGGCAATCATTTGCTTACTGAAGGATTTGGCCAAGTCACTGCCTTTGAAACTGCAGCTTTGCATTTTTTGGTAACAGCTTTTGAAAGTGAAATGATGACACCTTGACCTAAAGATTATTTGTGTGTTCACAGGTGTCAGGAGAAGCAAATGAAACTCAGATTTCTGAAGCACTGAAGCGTTACAGTGAACGGGCCTTCTTTGTGAGAGAAGCACTCTTTCATTTGTTCAGCCTGACACATGTAATGGAAAAAACAAAGCCTGAAATCTTAAAGGTAAAATACTGCAGTTTGGATGACTATTGTGCCTTGTTCCTGAGCTCAGCCCCAAAACCCTGGTATAAATTACTTTATAAGCTTTTACATTTTTGGTTGTGTTCTTTAGGATTAAAATTGTAATACTAGGTAAAAATTAAGAACTATTTAAACAGTAGTGATATAGAAGATGCCCTGTAGCAGCTTATGTTAGGTCAGATTGATCTGGAGTGGTGTATCTAAATTCAGTAGCATCCAAATTAATTTTTCATATAACTTTGAATATGATACGAAGTTCTTTTCAGATGCTGATTTCTGTCATTAGATCGCATCAGTACTGGGTCAGATCAAAGGTCTGTCTAGTCTTACTGGCCACAACAGTGCTTTCTGCTGATGCTCAGACAGCAATAAATAACAAGGAGTGAACTCAGTGACACTTCTCTCTGCTGTCACCTTCCAGTGTGACAGTGAGGAAATATCGTTGGTGTTCTATATTGGGCTCCAACTTGGAGGCAAGAAACTTCCTTAGGAATCCATTCTAGGCATTGACTTTCCATGTCTGGAACACCAGGGCTGGTTGAAATTTTGCTGTGATCATACAAAGAGGCATCAGCAGGACACGTGATTGTTGTTTTTCCTGTCCTCTTTGATGTTGAACAAGTGGCCTTGAATTTGCCAGTTTCAATATCAAAAAGACTTTGTCAATCAGTAATCAACAAGAAAAATACTATCCTAGATGAGTTCACAATCAACATACACAGCCAAAAACATAACTCAGGAAGAAGCTGCAAAAAATTTGTCCTGACCTGTTGCTTAGGATGTGATTTGAAATTGCCCATCACCAAACAACAAGCACTAATCATTACCACTGCGCTGCAGAAACTCTGTCCTACCTCATTCATCTCTGAAAGGGTTTGGTGATTTTTTTTTATCCCTGTGTATAAAGCAGACCCTGGATCTTTCTAGGAATTTCTTGCCTTCTGTGCAGCCTCTCCCTTGAGAGCAAGCTGTGCAAAAGGACTTGTGGCAGTAGAAGTTGTCAGCTTTGAATGACTGAGCAGAAGGAAATGTTCTTCCTGAGAATTAAAATCACACCAGATGGATTTCTCACTTAAGTAAGAGGGAGGCAGAAATTGGGTGCTGTGAGTCATTGCTGGGGCCTCGAGCAGCAGCGGGTTGTTCTTGGGGTATGTGTGCAAATGTGTCAGTAACTCATGTGGGCAAAACTCTTGTGTTTCAGCTGGTGGTGATTGGAATGAGAAATCACCCCCAGAACTTGCCAGTGCAGTTGGCAGCAAGTGCTTGTGTCTTTAACCTGACCAAGCAGGACCTGGCAGCAGGAATGCCCGTCCGGCTCCTGGCCGACGTCACTCACTTGCTCCTGAAGGCCATGGAGCACTTCCCAAATCATCAGCAGGTAAAAGACAGCATTGCTTTGTGTTCTGGGGGATTCACTGTCTTGTGGACCTTAACCAAAGGTTTCTCCACATCTTGTGACCTCATGGAAATATGTTTAATGATTCACAGCAAGAAAATATTCTGAAATATGTGTGTTTCCTATGAAGTAATTCTATTTAATTTCTCATAGCTGCAAAAGAACTGCCTTCTTTCACTATGCAGTGACAGAATCCTTCAGGATGTTCCATTTAACAGGCAAGTTTTATGTGTCAGTTAAAATGAGTTGTAGCATTGCAGAATATTTTTCTTTGTTCTTTCAGAGGCTTTGGTTTTGGTCTCAGTTTTGCTTGGTTTAAATCATTCCAGTGTGCTGAATTTATCTGGCCTTATTTTAGTCCTGTTAGACCCAAATTTATACCATTGAATATTTGGTATTTTTTTCCTTTACCTGGGTGGGTCTACCACTAATTGCATGTAACAGAAGTCAAGATTTCTGTGGGGATTTCAATGGGATTGCCTTTTGCAGACATTTTTCTACTTAAATATTTTGTCCAAATGCTTTTAAGTGTGTTGATCTGATATTTCAGAAGATTGTGCCAAATTTTTCTTCCTTCTTTGGAAGCAATTCCTGTGTACTTTGATACATAATTAGAAGTAAAAACCCTAAGCAAACAGCTTAAAGCTGACAGAGGCTCATGCACTACCTGCAATTTGACTCTGTATTTCTACTTTTTTGGTATGGGCCATACTTCTTCCAGTTTCTATTGTCTGTGTACGTCTTTCTTTTACTAAGACTTAAAAAAATTAATTTTATTTTTAACTTGCAGGTTTGAAGCAGCCAAGCTTGTTATGCAGTGGCTGTGTAATCATGAAGATCAAAACATGCAAAGGATGGCTGTAGCCATAATTTCCATTCTTGCTGCAAAGGTATGGAATTTCAGCTTTGAAATGATAGGGTACTATTTCTAAAGTCTAAGAAATTACCGATATGGTTTTGTTTGTTTACAGCTTTCAACAGAGCAAACAGCTCAACTTGGTGCAGAACTCTTCATTGTTAGGGTAAGTCAGATACTTTCCTGACATTCCATCCTTTCCAAGTCTTTATACTGTTCGTATTCCTGAGATACAAAGTAAAGGAGATAGAATTCCAAGAATACATTAACCTATATTCACATGAAAGTTCTTTAGGAGGGAGAAGCCTAGAAATTTTGTGAGAGATAATAGCAGAGCGAGTGGCAAGGAGTCATGCTAGCATAGATGAAAAGAAGCCAAAGGGGAGAAACTTGACACAATTTAATATAAAGTGGCAAGACATCTCTTGATTTGAAATCCATTGTATAAGATAAAAGATGCCCGAAGGGAGAATATTTGAAGTAAATGCTCAGTGCTGTCCATGTTGATGTGGGGTCCAGAGTTGGCTTTGTGCAATCTGTAATAGTACATGTAATTACAGTGAAAACAAAGGAATTCCTCTAGCAGGCAACCTTGTTCAAAGGGGAGGTAAAAAGGGTAATAGCTGCTTTATTTTGTAGAGTTTGACTCTAAATATGTAGATCTTTACTCTACATACAAATGACAGCTCTGAATTACCCCAGTCAGTGGAGAAGAAGCAGAGGAGCAAACACATATTTTGCTACACAATCACAACTGGTATTTTTTAAATTTTTTTTTCCCAGCAACTTCTACAAATAGTTAAACAGAAAACAAATCAGAATCTTGTAGATACCACCCTCAAGTTCACACTGAGTGCACTTTGGAACCTCACTGATGAATCTCCAACAACGTGTCGGCACTTCATTGAAAATCAAGGGCTAGAACTTTTCATGAGAGTCTTAGAGGTGAGGAGTGCAGTGGTGGTGGGGGATTTTCAATACAGAGTTATAATCAACATTGTTTCAATAATAAAGATAAATGGTTACCTGTTGTTTGTTTCTTTTTTTCTGCAGTCTTTTCCATCGGAATCATCCATCCAACAGAAGGTTCTTGGACTTCTGGTGAGATGAAAAAAAAAAAGTCTGAAATACATACTTTTAAAATTTAATTTTGCTAGGTTTTTTTTTTGCCCTGTGTTAATCTGAAAAATTCCCTAATATTTTTATGTTCTTCCTTAATCTTTATAGCTTGTATTATTCACAATTTACATGGTTTTGGACTGTTTTATGAATTCTTCAAAAGTTATATTGAAATTGATGGTTACAGTAAATAAAAGGAGCTTCTAAGAAAGGACAGTGAGTGAGGCTTCACATGAGTTCAAATGTAAAAAGTAGGTTGAAAGTCAGTGAAGTTCAAAATTGTGCATTGCTGAAGTAAACTGTGTTTGAGAATGTCTTAAAGAGGTTTTATCATAAGTAATTTTAGGCCATGAACATGAAGATTAAATTAAAGGCAGGGTTTAACAAAGTCCTGCATTAGGCTGGAAAAGTTTTCAGAGCAAAAGTAGTATTTTGGCATGTGGTGGTCACCTGGATGTATGAAAATCTCATCTAGGTGTTTATATGTATTTCTTTAAACTACATTGTATATCTCCCTCACACCATGTTCTTTCTGTTGATATTTTCTTTTTCTTTTTTTTTGCCCCCCACTCTTCCAGAACAACATAGCTGAAGTGAAAGAGCTCCATTCTGAATTAATGTGGAAGGACTTTATAGACCACATCAGTAAATTATTGCACAGTGTGGAGGTGGAAGTGAGCTACTTTGCAGCAGGGATTATTGCTCACTTGATATCTCGAGGAGAGCAGGCCTGGACACTCAGTCGCAGCCAGAGGACGTCTCTCCTTGAACAGCTGGTACAGAAATGATGGTGAATTTTATCATTCTCTCTTATTCTTTTTCCAGTGTTTGTATTTAACAATCAGTGTTCTTGGTTCTGTGTTTTGCAGCATTCTGCCATTTTGAACTGGCCAACCCCAGAATGTGAGATGGTGGCTTACAGGTAACTACTGTCTTGACCCAGAGCTTGGAAAATAAACTCAAATAGATTTAAAGCTTGTTCCCAAAGCAGAGTGAGCTGCTAGCCAGGCATGGTTTCAGTGCAAAAACACCTATTGGCTAAAAGTGGGTTAATTTTTCCTTTGTGGCTGAAGAAGGTTAGGAACTCCTGTAAAATAAAAAATCATGTAGTTCTGCTTCTGCTGCTTTTCTGTTAAAGGTGTTCAGCTGCAGGCCTAAAAGGCTTAGACACCAAGATTAACCAGTAAGGTTCTGTTGGCTCACACTAGGTCAGTGCTCTCTGTCCTAGGTAAGACTTAGGGCCAAAAAGTACAATTAGATAATTGCTGGAGGTCTAATCCTTATATTTTCCACTGCTTTTTCTCCCATTTTTAAGGAGCAGCTGGCATGCAAATATTATGGTAAAAGTGTACTGCATATCCACTGTGTCTGATTTTTGCTATTAATTGTCTTAAACTAGAGTTTTAGATGCAGCAGGCCAGTCTCTTAATCAGTGTCTCTCCTAGTTAACCAATAGCTAAATGAACAAACAACATGTGACCTCTGAAGTAATGATATCTAGTAGCAAAGCAAGCAGCTGTTTATCTCTCTCTCTTTTTTTTTTTAATAGGTCTTTCAATCCATTTTTTCCACTCCTTGGCTGTTTCATGACACCTGGTGTCCAGCTGTGGGCAGTGTGGGCCATGCAGCATGTCTGCAGCAAAAATCGTATGTATTGAGATAAAATTAGCCTTAACATCCTTATTTCTTAGTATATTCACTGGTATGAAGTGGGAAAAAAGTAAGAATTCCTAGGGTATTGACTCCTAATCCTCTGGAAAAATTACATTTGGGCCTTGACTAAATGGGGCAGAAAAAGAAAGTAGTAGAAGTTCCTTGCATCCTTTTTATTTACTGGAATTTTACTGTTACATGCATAGCATTAATTCCAGAATGTGGATGCATTAAGAGTAACTACACTTTTAGCTTGCACAGGTGTTTTCATTCAGGAATGTAAATATTAGTAATGGGCAACAGCTTTCTTTTGAATTAAGAACAATGATAGCAGCAGGTAGCAGCGTCTTACTGTCAGAACAGAAGCAGCAGGTGATCCTGCCCTAATCCCCTTTCTGCAGTAACTTGCTGGGACATAAAGGTCACTTTCTTAATCCATCTTCCCATCTGCAAAATGAGAACACCAGTGGCTGGTTTGTAAAATGATTTAAGAGCATCTCATGAAATGCACAAGTGTTGGGAAAGGAAATAAATCTCACAGTCATACCTAAATGTAAGAGTGGACAAACCTGCCTGGATTTTAAGGTGCTTTTTTCTTGTTGTTTTTGACATGAATGTTTATAAAGCAGCTTCCCTCTAAAGTATTAGGAGTATTTTCTGAGCCAGTTTTAATCTTCTTGACAGCAGTGTATCTAGGCTTGTTTATCCCTGTCCCATAAATCACTGTTTCTGCAGTGATAAAGCATCTCTCTATTCAAGACCAAGCAATAACATGACATAATGTATAACTGTTTGCTGCTCTTTATAGAGCTCATAAATATAATGAGCCACTGTTCCCAGGGTACTGTCCAGAAATCTCTGAGTGCTTTCCACATTGAAGCTGGACTTTCCTGACAAAGTTGTTTTACTGGTCAGACTCTAGATAACAGATTTTGATTAAGACCCTGTAATTTGTCTTTGTCCCTCAGTCCTGTTAACTTAGTATTGTCCTGCTTGTTCTATTAATTTTCAGTGTTTATTTTGTGCTGCCTTGACCTCTAAGCTTTCAACATGCTAGAGAGGTTTGTCTTGAAGGATTCCTGATATGAATACAGGACAGAATTCCTGAAATTTAGTTAGTTCTAATGGTAGTTGATGCCAGAAGCTTCTGGACAAAGTAGCAGAGAAGCCAAACATTTGGTGGTAGCAAATGTAATAACCTACTCTGAGGAAAAATGTATTTAATTCTGAAATACGAAGATTTATTTTGGGGGAAAATCTTCAGCTTTTGGTGCTTGGCTCCAGGAAGGCTTTCTCTCCTAGAGAGGAGATCCATTTTTTTTGATGCCCTTTTATAGATGAGAATGGAAATTAGCCTGGAATTAATGTGGGGTTTTTATTTTTCCTTGTTTATTTTTTTTTCACCTTTTGCTGTTTGCCAATATCATATTCCTCTCAATGAGCTAACCTAGGTAAAATATTAGTAGCACTGCAGTAAATGTGATCCCCAGTGAAATGCATAATGTCAGCACTTAACTCTGGTGTTGCATCACTGAGATGAACATTGAAATTGGGCCTGTCTGAGGTAATGCCCTGTGGATTGCATTACAGTCATCCTGACCTTTCCATAACAACTCCTGAAGTCTGCACATTACATTCACCATACAGCTCTTTTTATAGCTGTTCCCTGCTCTTAATAACACTGGAGCTGCTGGAGAT
>VYZS01022525.1:26633-55336 GCA_013400695.1 Neodrepanis coruscans
ATCATGATTCCAAACACACTTACAGGCCAGGCCCATACTCACTTCATTTACAAATACTTTTCCCAGTGAATTTCTCGCGTGGGGTCGGTTCATTAGGATTTCAGCAATACCTTGGTAATAGGAGACAATTTCAGTTATACTTCATTTAGTTCTCTGACACAGTAATTCAACTGGGAACAATATCTGCATGTGCTGTATCTTCTCTTTCCTGAAAATGCATGTAAAGTGTATTCTAAAATAATCAGTTATTTTAGAAGTGTAGGTGGCATTTCTATATTTCTACCATTTCTACAAAACCCAGTTATACAGAACTGTAAAACTCAGTAGCACTGTAAACACTATAAGTAACTGGACTTTTAAAAAATGAATATTACATCCAAGAACATATGTCTTAGAATCACTGCAGAAATTAGGAAAAAAACCCACCAAACCAAAACCAAATGATCCATCTTAGGTTTCTTTTGAATGTTACTTGGTTTGGTTTTTTATTGTACAGTCTTACTCTGTTCAAGTACATTTCTTAATGTACTTGGTACTCAACCATCCTCTTGGGATTGCTGTTTGCACTAGAACAGCACAGACTGGTCACTCTCACTTCAACTTCCAGCACTGTTCTGAAATTGCAGCTCTCTTTAAATTAAACTTAATAAGCTCATCAGTAGAAAGGACTCCACTCAAAGTTCCTAAGTCCAAGCAGAAAAATAAGACCACAACATCTACCTACTTATTCTTTGCACTTGTGATTTGTAAATTATTATCCAATGGCTTCTGTGTGCTTTGGAAAGAAGAAAGATTTCTCCTGTTTCCTTGGCTGGACTCCTGCTCACTTCCCAGACCCCTGACACTGGAAGATGCTGCTGTTGCTGCTGTAGGTGCACAACTGTGCCTTTCAGCTTCCATGCCTGGTGTTTCTGCCCTGCTGGATGGTCTGTCTATTCCTCAGCCTGTGCCAGGGCCAGTTACTGAACAAGAGACACATCAGTGACAGTGGCACCAGCACAGCTCTGGTAACTGCTCATGTGCATGTAACCTGCAAAACTACCAAGAGCTACTTTTAAGCTCTTGCAATAGTTACACAGAACCCAAAACTAAAACTGCTTAGTGGCTCTTATGCATAAATGTGCACAGACATGCCCAGGTCCTGTCCTACCTTTAGCGCCGTACACGGTTTGTATCAGGAAAATCTAAAGTATGCAAACCAGAACTTCCTGCGTTGAGCTCTCCTGCACATCTAAGCTAAACCCCCCACGCGTCTACCTACTCATTCGGCAGCAGGACAAAAGGCATCAAGGCAAAACTGTAAGCAAAGATACTCGATGGGCTCTGCGGGGTGTCAGCGGGAGCCCAGGTGTTTCCACCAGGGTCTGGCAAACCCAAAGCAGTTCAACCCGCGCCCTCCCCGCAGCAGCACCGGGTCCCTGGGGCGGTGCCCGGGCACTCACCGCCGCCGTCCCCGCCGGCTGTGCCCACCAGCACCTCTGCCCCGCGGCGGGGCTGTGCCGGGGGGGTCCCGCCGGGGGTCCCCCGCAGCACGGCGGGCAGAGCCCGGCCCAGCCGCAGCATGGCCGCTCTCAGACCGCTCCTGGGCCGGGCCGAGCCGCGCCGCCCTAAAGGAGGAGTGGTTCCTGCGGGCGAAGGCAGGAGCACACGCTCACAGCCCGCCAGGGTGGAAGGGTTGGTTGCAGGCGAGGAGACACGCGGTGGAAAACACACACATATAAGAGCGGCGGGGGCTTGGCTGAAGTTGGCACGGGCTGCGCAAGATGCCGCCGGGGTATCTGTGGAAGGCAGGAGGGGACTCCCCTTCTGGTTTGTGACGGCGGAAATCATCAGGGATGGCAGGCTGAAGGATGCTTCGAAAGGTGATGAAGCTCAGACGTTCAGCTCTCACTGTAAACCCACCTTTGGGTACCAATAAGTATTTCAGAAAAAGAGGATGCTCTCTTCAAGTGTCGGTCCTGAAGTCATCTCTGGAGGAAAAGAATCACAGGATCAATTAGGTTGGAAAAGACTTCTGAGATCATCGAGTCCAACCTGTGACCCAACACCACCATGTCAACTAGACCATGGCCCTGATTGCCACCTCCAGTCTTTCCTTAAACATCTCCAGGGATGATGAATCCACCACCTCTCTGGGCAGCCCGTTCCAATGTCTAATCACCTATTCTAGGAAGAAATTCTTCTTGATGTCCAACCTAAACCTCCCCTAGTGCAACTTAAGGCTGTGCCCTTTCCTCCTGTCGCTTGTTACCTGGGGGCAGAGCCCGACCCCAACTTGGCTACAGCCTCCTGTCAGGGAGTTGTAGAGAGTGAGAAGGTCCCTCCCGAGCCTCCTCTTCTCCAGGCTGAGCCCCCCCATTTCCTCACTGGACACGAGCCGCAGACCCTTCCCCAGCTCCGTTACCTTTCTCTGGACACAGAGACTCGCTTCATTCCGCCTCCACTTGGGAAAAACGTCTGATGAGACAACACGCTGGGGAGATTCAGAGGCATAAACAGAGTCCGTGGCCTTGGGAATGGCCATCGTGGGGACTCGAAGGAGTAAACACACCCAGCAGCGAGAACGGCCTTGGAAGTGCCGCGGACAGGGATAAACCGGGCTCGGGGCGCTGCGCCTTTAACGGGGCGGGACGGCGCTGCCCCACCCCCGGTGTCACTGCGGGGCCGCGGGACGCGGCTGGAGCGGGAGGAGGAGGAAAGGGAGGAAAACGAGAAGGAGGAGAAAGAGTAAAAAGAGGAGAGGAGAGGCCCCGCCGTGCCGCCGTCATGCAGCGCAGGGTGTTCGTGGTGGGCGTCGGGATGACCAAGGTACGGCCCCCGCGGGTGTGCGGGGGGAGCGGCCCGGGCCGGGCGGGTGTGGGCGGGTGTCCCCTGTCGGTGCTGCGGGGACGCGGTGCGGGTGAAGCCCCTCAGCGCTGCGGGCACTTGGCCGGGCAGAGCCGTGTGGTGCCGGCCCGGGGTCGGTGCTCGGGGGGCCGGAGGTCTGGGCTCGGGGAGGGCACGGCCCCTCCGCAGCTCCCTGGGCGCGGGTTGTGGCCGGGGAAATGCGGGTCTGCGCTCCCGGGTAAGGAGGGATAGGACAGGAGGAAACAGCCTCAGGTTTCCGCAGGGAAAGGTTGGGATTAGGAGTAACTAAAGTTCCATCACTGAAAGGGCTGTCAAACGCCAGAACAGGCGGCCCAGGGCAGTGGTGGACTCACCATCCCCGAGGGGTCTTTAACGCCGTGTAGGTGTTGGCTTAGGGGCGTGATCTGGCAGGGCTGGAGCAGTGGTTGGGCTTGATCTTAAAGGGCTTTTCCAACCTACAGGATTCTGTGATTTTCAAAGAGAAATAAAATCTAAAGGAATAATTTTTATTTTGGTGGATGAACGTTAACACAACTTCCATATTTGCCAGAGTAGTCAGAAACTTCTCCTTTCCCTTTTTAAATAACTTCTTTTTTGTGGCTGCATGGATATTTCTCCAGCCCGTGATGTGATGGGGGAGGAACTGAAAGGTTAAAGACTTCACTCTCTTAATTCTGTTTATTGGACTGGGTCACCGAATGTAGTTTTAGGAGTTACTGGGCCTCAGCTTGAACTCACTTGTGATATGCTCATGGAAGATAGAAGTAAAGCTTATCAGAACCCTTCTGCATCCTAAGTATTTTAATATGACATCTTTTAGGACTGTATCTTTTCTAATTTTTTTAATCCTAAAAGTCACTGTCCTTTCTCAGGACAGCAGTTTGTGTTTCCTGTGTGTGTCACTGTCAGTTCCACAGTGTCACACCTTTTCACAAGGGATCATCTCACCAGTTTAGCGGGATTTGAGAAACTGCCACTGCTCTCTTTCCCTCTTTCTTAGCCTGAGTAGCACCAGTCCCTCTTACAGACTTTTATAGTCTGTAAGTCACCAACTGATTTTCCTTGTGACCTTCACTCTGAAGGTTCTCTGTCTCAATTAAGGAAAGGAGGCACCACAGAAATCACAGAGAGACTGGAACTGGGAGCACAAGGAGGCAGCAAATTAACTTTTAGGTACTTGCAGGGAATGCCAAATAATTTGTAGAAGTATAAGTTGTTAGCATGAGGAATTTTTTTAGCAGTGAACTTTTTGTTAGTGATGTAAAAATGCAAACCCACATGTATTTGGGGTGGACTCTGAGTCACACTGCTAAGGAAATAGAAGTGCCAGTTCTACTCCAATGGTGAGGGGTAAGGTATCAGAAATTCTGTACAAAAATCAGGCATTTTCTTGTTACAAATAAGAGTATAACAAAATAAACTGTAAGGGAAGTATTTATCAAAGCCTTAGTGATGATTATGTCCCATATTATGATGAATCAGTGACAGTTTTTCTCTGTCCCACCCACAGGTTTTGCACAGGGTTATTGTCCATCTCCACAATCATGGATTTTCTTTAAAACTGAGCAAAAATAGCCCTCAGCTTCCATAAAATGGCACTGTTTTATCTGGCACTGGCACCTGGGAATTGTAGAGATTTTGTGCACATACATTTGGATCAATTAAATTGCATTGTTTGCATTATTTGACACTGATTTCTAAATTAAACATAAAGCTTTTAAATCTACTAATTTGAGCAAAAGCTGTATTAAATCTCACTGTGTTTTTTCTTGGTTCTTTTTTTTTTTCCTTTTTTCTTATCAGTTTTCAAAGCCTAGTGAGAATAGTGCTGATTATCCTGACATGGCTAAGGAAGCAGGTAATGTAATAATAAAACATTTTGTGTGATTGCTGATGCTTATTTTAACTCATGCAATTAATGTTTTTATTATACATATAAAGGTTCAGTAAATACATACATATAAAAAGCAGATCTAAAACTAATAAAGAAAAGAACACTGACAAAATCCACAGCTGACTTTTCCAGCTCACTGCCTCCAGTGCTGGAGTCAGAAGTATGGCTTAAAATCAGATTGGACACTTAAATTATTTAATTCTTAACTATATTATTCAAAACATACTTTCATTGGGGTGAACAACCTTTGTGCATGAACACAGAATTGATTGCATGAAATCTTCTGATAAAGGAGCTTGTTCAGAAGTCAAAATACTGTGAAATTGTCCTTATGAGTATTGAGGTGCAAGACTGTATTAACCATTTGCATCATATAACAAGGAATTTGTACAACTCTCTTGTTTGTGAATACAGGAGTCATAAATACTGTAGGTTTGCTTGTTATGGTTGTGAGAGCTGCCTTTTCTTTTTCTCTTCAAATTTTAAACTTGTTTTTTTTCAACTTTAAAACTTTTTTTTAGGCCAAGCAGCTTTAGCTGATGCTGGGATTCCTTATTCAGCAGTGAAGCAGGCATGTGTGGGTTATGTTTATGGTGAGTAATGTCATTTGATTGGGATGAAACAGCTGCAGACATCTGTGTGGATAAAAATTATCCAGGATAAACTGGGAGCGAATCCTATCAACAGGTTTTCTGTCAGCCCAGTTACCTCCCTTTCCTTCATGACTGGTTATCACAGAAGCAGGATGACCTTCTGTCTTTAAAATCTGCTGAGTTTTCACCTTGTTTCTGAGGCTCTTTACTGTGGACACCTGAGGGACACACTCAAGGTGACAGTTCAGAGGTTCAAGTTTACAGTTTGAGTGGCAGCAGTGCACAGACATGGCAGGATTTGATTTGTGAGTGAAGTCTGTACCTTATTTTAACGTTGTGTTTCTCCCGAAGGGGACTCAACCTGTGGGCAGAGGGCCATCTATCATGGTTTGGGGCTGACTGGCATTCCCATCATTAATGTTAACAACAACTGTGCCACTGGATCCACTGCCCTGTTCATGGCCAGACAATTAGTAGAAGGAGGTGAGTTGTTTTGCTCTGGGGCTGGGTAATACATGTTCTCTACTTCTATAAAAGGAAAAGGAGAGAAGAAGAACCTGCTAAAAAGCTTAGCTTTTAATTTCTTTATTTTTGTTTTAACTTGAAGTTTACACAAGTGTTTGACGAACACATTTTTGGAAGGGAGGGGAAGAGCAAGGCCTTGTGACAGACTATGCTTTGGACTGATAGATGAGTGTTTCCTTCTGTTTTTGCAGTTCCTTTATGGACCCTGATACTTTCTTGCACTCAAATGCTGGTGTTTCTGGAATGAAAACTATAGTAACACTGTGTGTGACTGTTCTAGTATTTGTAGCAGAGACATAAGTGCTTGCTTGTCTAAGATAATTGCTATCAAACAGTTAAAATAAACCCAAATCTTGTAGTGATCTAATTCTTGAGTGCCAATATGTTTATATCAAATACCATTCCCACCTTAATCTGACTCTCTTTCCAAAATGAAGGAAGGAGAAAGGGCAGCTGGTAGGGGTTTATGTACATATCTTGTAATTGAATAGTTGTTAGTACATAGTGTCATTTATAATTACATTGCACTTTAAATAGCCACAAATTTTATTTTAAGGTTTGGCAGATTGTGTTCTGGCACTTGGCTTTGAGAGGATGGCAAAAGGATCTCTTGCTTCAGGTGTAAGTGTCTGAAACACTTCATATGTTTCATGTTTGTAGATTAAATACATCCTCATTCTCTGAGACATATTCTTATGAATACAGAAAATGTTTTATTCACCATGTAGATGATTAGAAAATAAACCATTATTTTGATCTATGGAAACTTTTAATGAGCCAAATAAACCCCTATTTTGATCTATGGAAAAATGTTTTAGAAATAATTCTATGTAGTATATCATATCAAGGATATGTTAAAGGCTTAATAGAGAATGATGAAAACACCAGACAGAACACTGAAGGTTGGAGTAATTGAAGTGTCTTTCTCAAAATGACACAGCAAATCAGAGAAAGAATCTGAGTCTCCTGGCTTGATGCTTACTCAGTTGACCTCTTAACACACTTTCCCAAAAAACTGAGGGCTTCTTGACTCTTCTTTGTTTTTACAGAGAAGTATGTGGGGGTTTGTTTGTATTTTGCCTTATGGCAAGGGATATTAGAATCCATATGTCATTTAACTACAGAGCTGCCAAATTTGATAATATATGCAAGAGGTTTGGGTGAGAAGTGTTCAATTTAACAAGTGATAAAAATGAGCAAGAGTTATCTTTTAACATGCTTTATGATACTTCATCTAAGCTTCATTGAAAATACAAATATAGTATTAATTTTATAACGTGGAACTGTATGAACTGTAGGGTTTTGAGTGAGGTCAAAAATACCCAAAGTCTTCTGCTGAAAGGAGTGACTGTGATAGAAATCACGTAGCAGTGACCCTTGCCATGAATCACTGCAGTTAAATGTTAAACATTTTCTGCCTATTTGCTCTTTTTTATAGTTGGGAAATTGTGAATGCTTCTGATGCATGCTTCATTGTGAATGCTTTCTTGATGTTAAGACAAGTGCAACAAACTGTCCAGAAAAACCTGTTTGCATGAAATCTGTGGCACTTCTGTTGTGATGTTAAAGAAAAGGAGATTATGGTTTGCTTTGTAACTATTTCTCCTCATTTCAGTTTTCAGACAGAACTAATCCAATGGACAAACATTTGGAAATTATGATAAATAAATATGGCCTAGCAAGTGCCCCAGTAGCACCTCAGATGTTTGCAAATGCTGGCAAAGAACATATGGAGAAATATGGTATGTTAAAATGCATTTTTCATTGTCTTCTTTTGATGAATTGATTTAAAATAATATATTAGGATTTCATTTTTAAAAAATGTTGGCGTTCAGTGTCCTTTCTCTTACCCAAGTACTGCAACTGCAGCAGCTGCAGCTCACACATGGGAAAACACACTTGGGTACAGAAAAGCTGGTGATGTAGGCAGACAAAAGCATCAGGAGGCAGAATTAAGGCTGTGATACAGTGTCTGGTGATGATGCTGATGGTTTGGTTTATGTTTCTGTAAGATGTGAGCAATAAGCTCATTGTATTTTTAGCTTGTGCCTTAGGATGGGGTAGATGGGCTTGGGACTGAATTGTTGGCAAAAGCTGCTGGGTATTTGATTTAATACCAGCACAAGGCTGCTGCCACTGCTGTTTCTTACCCTCTCACCAGAAGAGGGAGCTGGCTCCAAGGTAAAGGGCTGGCCTGTTGTGCATCTTTTATTTGCACTTATTTTTAGACTATTATTTGTGAAAATCTTAGGCTTAGACTAATATTTCACTGCAGCTGTTTTGCACTGATAGGAAAATGAACATTCAGGTTTCAGTTCTAATAATACATCAAATAAAATGCACTTATTTTCTGTGGTTTTTTGCAAATGTTAAATATCCAAGTGGGTTGTTCTGTTGCCTGAAACTCAACCATGCTGAGTAGTCTTTATCTAATTTTGAGACCTCAGCTGAGTCCTAAGGAAAGCCTTGATAACGGTGAGACTCTTGAAAAGATGCTTGTAGAGGTCAGATAGTTATGGCACAATATTTGAACTGTTGTGTTAGCACTGTTTGGGTAAACAGAGTATTTCAACACAGCTTTCTTTGCCTTTCCAGGAACAAATCCAGAATACTTTGCGAAAATTGCGTGGAAGAATCACAGCCATTCAACTAACAACCCGTGAGTCCTGTGCTCTGCCTCTCTATTGAACATCCCTTGCTGCTAAAAACATTCCTGCACCACCAGGGATTATTTTTAGAAATGCTTTGAGGAGTATGTTCTTCATTATGCAGTGAGATTTTACCCTTCATTGATTCTACATCCAGTGCTTCATACAATGTAAAACCAGCTCTGTAGCTGCCTAACAGTGTGATGTTGGTGTGTCTGCTGCTGAAACTGAGCCAGCATCTCTGTTTTCCTCAGGTATTCCCAGTTCCAGAAGGAATACACATTAGATGAAGTTCTGCATTCTCGCAAAATTTTTGATTTCCTGACTGTCTTGCAGTGTTGGTAAGGAGAGGACTCTGCTTTGTGAAACAATCTTGATGTTAAGACAAATACTATAGGACACCTATTTAAAGAACTCTGTGTATGAATTAAAATTTACCTTAAGTAAAAAAAAATATAAATTAAACAAATATGGAATCTCTATGTTGACCAAGAACTAGACACTTTTTCACAGTGTCATACAGTGAGCTGAAATATGTTTTGTACTTGGGGGTTCTCATATAATTCTGTATCTTTCACTCATGTGCATCCACTGCTGTTAAGTGTAGATTTTTCTTGTCAACGTTTCCTATACACTCTTGAAAGGTACTTATGTATTTTTATAGCCAAGTAGAAGCTTTGATTTTTCCTAAATTGAAAAGCCTTAATGATACATTTCTATTTCGATGTCCTGATTTTCAAATATTTGGTATAAATATTACTGAAAGCACCCAGTAAACACTGATGGAATTTATAGTTTCAGTGGCATCAGCCAAAGAAAGTGTCTTTCCATTTGTCCTCTTTGTTTTTCCTGTTTGGATGAAAAGATAAATCTATGGAAGACCTACATGACTAATTTAGAATAATGCCATAATTATTTTCCTTCCAATCAGCCCAACATCAAACGGTGCTGCAGCTGCAATTTTGGCTAATGAGGAGTTTGTGAAAAGGCATAAGTTGCAGTCAAAAGCTGTGGAGATTCTAGCCCAGGTGATGGCTACTGATTATCCAAGCACATTTGAAGAAAACAGTTGTATGAAGATGGTAGGTTTACAGTTCTGTATTCCCTGGTACTCATTTGGGACATTTTTCTGGGGTTTTTGGTTTATGGTTTCTTGTTGAGGTGTTTTTTTAAGTACCTGCCAGGCCTAATGATACTGTAGACGTTTTCATGTCAGTAAGCAAATAAATTACACTTTGTGGTGAATGTAAAATGGATTTAATTTGGAATAAGCAAAGAATATGGTTGTGGACAATAAGGAATTTATTAACAGGCTATCAAAACCCTAGTGTTTAACAAATTATTTACAGGCTACTTTTTAAACAGTTTGAATGGCAAAAAAGATTCTTTAATTTTTCAGTTTATAATAGTAATGAAACTTAAAACTATTTTAATTATGACTGTGTGATACTGAAGCTGAAATACCCTCTTGGGTATAGACATAATAACTTGCTTAAGTAGAATGAAGGGAAAGACCTGAACTAATAAATTTGGATCTCACTGCAAATTGACTAAAATAATTGGATGCAAGTCAAACCATCAGAATACACAATAGTTTCTGCTGCAGTCACCTCCTACAGGTTACTTGCACTGACAGGATATATAGAAGCATATTTAAAATTAAGTGAAGAAATAGAATTGCTTATATTGCTTATTTTAACATACAATTTCTTGGCTTTGCAGGTTGGCTATGATATGACTAAAAAGGCTGCACAGAAGTGTTTTGAAAATGCAGGCCTAAAACCCACAGATGTTGATGTAATTGAGCTTCATGATTGCTTCTCAGTTAATGAGTTCATTACTTATGAAGCCCTGGGACTCTGTCCGGAAGGTAATACATCAATGGAGATCATTGTTTTATTAAAATGGAAAGCACTAAAAATACCCAAATTAAGGACTCCTGTGATCTCAGTATTATGCCCCTTTTTCAGGGCTATATACTTACCCACCCCAGGAGTTCCCTCTGTCTGTGTATTTCCTTTGAAGAAGATAAAAATCAGACAAGAATTGCCCACAGAGGGCCTTGGCAAGTCACTGATCTTTGAAGCATCTTTGCCTCAGAGTTGCTGGCAAGTTGTGAAGGTGCCTCTAAAGTCAACTGTGTAGCAAAGCACAATCTGTCCAGACTAGTTGAATGTTTGAAAGGGTTAGATTGACAACAGGTTAAGAGGCTGTGGAGTTTAGTTCTGTGTATGTAAGTCAAACCATTACAATTTTCTACTAAAGAGGTTTTTCAAATAAGTAATGCATTGAACTGCTTGTGATACATTTAAATTCTAAATGTATTCTTGCTTTGCATAAGTTATCATCTGATATAATCTTTCTCCAATTTGTTTTTAACTAATTTGGAGAAAATACCATATTCTGGCACTAGGTGGTATATGAAGTCTGAGCTTTCTTACTGAAACAGAGTTCATGGAACTCCAGGAGGACTTTCTGTGTGTCTATAGGTCTTCAAATATTTGCCTTTGAGTGTTTGCTTTTTACTGTCACCTTTGCTGTGTTTTTATGTTATCTGCAGGAAAAATGGTAAAGGTCTGACATTATTTGAACAGGTACATTAAGCTCTTTAGCTTCCTTCTTTTAATTGATGCAGAATCCTGGTGGTATCTATTTGACAACTAATAATCCTTGTGCATTGTCATTTAATAGTGTAATTCTCACAACCCTTAGACAGTTTGACCTCAATAGTGTAGGAAACTTATCTTGCACTGGTAGATTAATTAGGCATTAGTGAAATGGCATAAACCACACCGTGGCTTTAGATGTGCAAGGCTAACCTGGTATTCTCATCAGTGGCAGAAGTAAGTTAGAAATACAGGAGAAATGTCTTCAAAAACTTCAAAGTTAATAATGTAGTAGGCTGAAGGGGCTGGTAAAAGAGTAAAGGAATAAGAGATTGATTAGAAGAGAGAACTGTCTATAGCCTGGAAAGCTGAGTAATTCTAAGCATTAATCTTATGAGTGGTTTTATTTATTATCTCAATGTCCTAATTCAGCCCAGGGTGCTGCTGGCCGCCTTTTGGCAAGAGCTCATGAACTTGGTGTTCACCAGGACCTCCATGTCACAAATTACAGCTAATCTCTCTTTGACAAAAACCAGTTAGCACTGCAGTTTCATGAACAAAGTAATAAATTACTTCATTATATTGATTATATCATAATATTGTATATCAACAAAACAATTCAGCAGCAAATTAAGTAAAACTTCTGTATCAAACACTTCTCCATGTTACACTTTCTCCAGTGGTATAAACAAGTCTCATTAATGTAGTTTGGCTAATTTCAGTCTGCTTTTTGTGCAATATGAGCTGTAGCATTTCCTAGGTTTGACTGGCATGCAGCATCTCTGGTGACAGCAGCAATGAAAAAGTCACTTAGAAACAAAAAAAGAACTTTTCTCTTACCTAAATACTGTTTTATAGGAAGAGCATGTGACCTGATTGACAGAGGAGACAATACTTATGGAGGAAAATGGGTTATTAATCCCAGTGGTGGCTTGATTTCAAAGGGACACCCTCTTGGTGCCACAGGTATGCAAAGACCCTTCCCTTAGTCCTGCCTGTTGGATGGGAGATACAGCTCTTGGGCAGGCAGGTGCTTCTCTGTGTGAAACAGGAGGGCCTCAGCAGCAGCTCCAAAACCTCCCATTTCCAACTAATGGAAGTGTTAGGGCAGGTTCACCACACAGGATTGCTCAAACCTCTGTGATTTTGATCATTAGCACTTACTTAATTTTTGGTGCTTTTTTTTGTTTTTATTAAAGCAACCTGCAACGCAGCTAAACTTTTTTTTTTTTTTTAATAATTGCTCAATAGTACAGCTTCTGATTCATGTGATTTAAATAACTGTTTTCAAATTATGTCATCCTTTAAATTTCAGATCTTGGAGATTTTTACTGCCTCTGAGCAGCCTGTTCCATTGTTAGCTGTACTAGAAGCCATATCTCTTAAATCTTGCATGTCAAAATATTTATATGATGTTTACAACAGAAGCTCACTTAGTCACCATTTCCCAGCAACATAAGTTTTCTTTTTTGTTTTCTTTAAACTGTTCTGCTTGATTCCAAATTAGTTGACTCTTGGATAAAATGTGTTTGGATTTGTGAGGATAATCCACCTTCATTGTTTGGAAATGAGAAGTTGTCAGAAAACTGGAGAAGAGGAAACCTTATAAAACACCAAACTTTAAACAGCTGTAATAGTGAGATAGTGTGCAGTTAGTGTTTGGGGTAGGGGGAAGCATTAGGGAACATTTTGGGGGAGAAAAGGGTTCCAGATAAATGAGACTGTGGGTGGGAATATTTTATGGCTCGGTTTGTGTTAATTTTTTATCAGTTACCCAGTGATAAAAGTAGAGGCAGTTGCTGGTATTTTGGCCTCTCTACTGCCGTGGGATGGGGAAAGAGTCACTGAAATGCAGAAAATTCTATGTCTCCAGCCTGTCAGCTTCATTTCCCTTGGAAACATCCTGGGGGCTGGCTGCTAATCAGGTGTCATGGAATTCCTCTTAAATGTCCAAATTTCCAGGGCTGGCTGCAGCACAGTACACACCGTGTGATTTGATGCATGAATGCAGATTCCTTGTCTCCCCTGTCCGGGGGAAAGGAGAGAAAGGGATAGAGGGAAGGAGAGATGTGTCAGAAATGCCCAGAGAAGGGCGATGGAGCTGGGGAAGGGTCTGGAGCACAAGGGATGAGGGAGGGGGCTCAGCCTGGATAAAAGGAGGATCAGGAGGAACCTTCTCGCTCCCTCCAAGCCCCCGGCAGGAGGGTGGGGCCGGGTGGGGGTCGGGCTCTGCTCCCAGGGAACAAGGGACAGGAGGAGGGGGAAATGACCTTAAGCTGCACCAGGGGAGGTTTAGGTTGGACTGTAGGGAAGAATTTTTCCCCACAAAGGGTGATCAGACATGGGAACGGAGTCACTAAGGAATGACCGGACGTGGCTCTCGGTGCCCCGGCGTGCTGGACACGCGGCTGTCGGGCCACAGTGACCTCGGAGGCCTTTGCCAACCCCAGCCGGTTCCGTGGGACCGCGCCCGAACCGCGGGACGGGGCGGGTGGAACAGCACGGGTTCCCCGGCGGGCTGGGGAATTGCCGGGAATTGCCGGGATGCTCCTTTAAGGCTCTGCGGTCGATGTTTCAGGGCTGGCGCAGTGCGCGGAGCTGTGCTGGCAGCTGCGGGGCCAGGCGGGGCCCAGGCAGGTGCGGGGGGCCAAGGTCGCGCTGCAGCACAACCTGGGGCTCGGCGGGGCCGCCGTGGTGACGCTCTACGGGATGGGCTTCCCCCGGGAACGCAGGTGAGCGCGGCCGGGGCTCCGGGAGTGCCCGCACCGGCCCCGGACATGGCTCCGCTGCCGGGGAGGAAATGCCCGGCCTTGGGAGCGGGGCAGAGTCAGCAGAGCCAAGAGGAAAGGAGGCCACGGCGGAAGGGAAGGGTTGGAAGGAGGGATCTGTGGGAGCAGGGGGTGCCGCTGCGGGAATTTGGGGGTTTGGCTCGTTGAGGAATTGGGGCCAGCCGTGTCACATCTGGTGTTGTAAGCACTGACACGGATTCAGGTGTGTTGCCGGCCCTCTCCTGCCCACAGCAGCTGCACTCGTGGCCTGTTTCACACGGGTTGTGCACGCTGCTGTTTGGGCCTAGGATGGACAGGAATTGAAAGAAAACACTTAACATTTTATATAATATTATACTAAAATTTCAGGAGAGACTTTTTAAACCCAGGTCCCTTTGCATTTTCACTTTCAACTTCTCTTAGAAAAATGGAACTGCTCTTTGTGGGACTTAAGACTTTTAAAGGTTGAGGCCACTACTTTATATTTGCTCTGAAGACCTGTGAAAATAACTTACCATGCACTGGCCTTCCAGAAAGAGATATTCCCCTCCCTCCCAGCTTTTATTTCTCATGCCTGTTTTAGCTACATCTGTACAATTCCCAGGAAGTGACAACATAACCTGTGGAAGAGGTAAAGAGAGGAATCACTGAACTTGGAAGGGCTGCAGCAGTATTTTTTATTAGACAGTGTCAGGACTGATAATCCTGTCAATTTTGAGATCTTTAAGAGATTCTAACGTGAGAAAATGGGTGAAAAATGTCTTCTCGTGGATTCTCTTCAGACATGCTCACAGAGCTTGGCAGTGGGTGTTGGCACAGTTTTAAATCAGAGAGGGAAATACTTTTCCAGGCAGTTCACTATTCTCCATTGCTTTGAGCTTTGTCTTGAAAAAACCTGTAACTTTATGGGACAGAGAAACTTGCTATTTTTATATCTTATCTTGGAGGTACTGCTAGAAGTAGTGCCTGCCTTTCAAGAAGAGCTTTGCTTGTAAAGATAATATTTCTTCTGAAGAAATCAAGTTTAATTTGCCACGGTCACTTCACCCTCATTGGTGTTCAGAATTTTTAAAATACTTTCTTAGGTACGACTCAAACCAGACAAATCTTAGCAATACTCATTTCATCTTACACTGGAGAAGCTTAAAACCCTGTAGTTCTCCCAAAGGCTCTGTGTGGGAGGTCCCTGTGACACAGTGGCACTAATGTATATCAGACTTTGGAATGAAACAACATGATCTGCTCAGACACCCCTTACATAACTGATTTATGATGTGTGTTGGGTAATTGAGGGAAAGGTGGTGACATTTCTTGTTCATGGAGATACTTCATCCTGGTTTTCTACAGCAGTGTGTGTAGAACTAACCAGTGATTCCAGATCCAGCCCATGGCTTCAGCAATAACTGACAAAAATGTACATCAGGGTGAATGGCAGCAGCACTCGATCCATTTAGCATTAGTTTTTGCAACAGTTGTGCTGTTTATTTGTTGGGGTTTTTTTGATATCTTACAATTTAGTATCTTGTTAGTACAGCTTTGGCTTATTGATAGCATGGATGTGTCTCCTTCAGATAAGACAGTGCCCACCTCTGCTGCCCTGTCACACATCCAGGGCAGTGCCAGTGCCACTCCAGTAAGTTCTGGCAGCATTTCTTAAGTGATTCTGTCACTTCAGCAATATCCAGACTGACCATAGTCATGGACTCTGCTGCCAAGAGGTGGCAATAGCTGTAAACTTGTTTTTCCTGCTGCTTGAGTTGCTGTTGCTTTGGACATCTCTGTACTTGGCTCCGTGTGTCCCTGCAGAAATGAAGAACTGGGTTTTGTGCTGCAGCCAGGCCATGCAGGTTGCTCCAGAGAATCAGGAATAATAAGATTAATTATTTACTTCCATTATAAAGTTAATAATCTGCTCATGCATGAAAAAACATTTGGATTATTGATGTGAGTGTTATTCAAGCTGTCAAGCTTCACTTGGATATCAGCAGTCCTGCTAAAATGTTTCTTGCTGGTGTTGGGCAAGTTCATGGTAATTTGAAGATGCTGAAATTGTGATTAAAGGTTTGTGAATTAATGGGTGTTTCATTTCAGCACCAGCCGTGTTGCTGCTGTGCCTCTCAGCGCTGCTGTTGATGGATTCAAGTCACAACTGGTCTTCAAAGAGATTGAAAAGAAGCTCCAAGAGGTATTTGACTACTTCTGTTACCTGCAACAGGATTTAAATTGAGAACAGAACGTGTGTGGGAATGTTCCTGGTGGGAATGTGGTGGCATCCCTCACTTCCTGAGCACTGCTCATTGAAACAAGTGTGTCGTCCACAAAGTGGTTTCAGGTTTGGATTCTGCTGTGCCAGAAATCTTTCCACACTGTGCCATGATCTTAAATTACTTTTTTTTGGGTAGTTCCTACCTGCTTCAGGGTATTTCAGTGAAGGGAAGTTTAGATTGTGTGTGGAGACCTTGCTGACTGGCCCAAGAAACTGCCTTTGTGTTATGTGTTTGCTTTGTAAGTGTGATCAGAAGAAGAAATCACATTTTGTCAAACTTCCATCAGGATGATGGTAATTTTTCTTAGTTTAATAGATTTTAATATAGATAGTCATAGTTTGAGGGTTTTTTTGTTTATTTAGATTTTTTAGTAGTTGTTTAAATGACACCTAGTGAGGGAAATAGATTTTTTTGTATTAGTAGACATGGTAAAGGTTTTTAACTTAACTTTCTGTTAGAATCAAACTATCTGAAAATTATGTTGAAGTAAATTACTAACTTGCACATTGCATGGTCCTTGCAGGAAGGAGAGCAGTTTGTCAAGAAAATTGGTGGAATCTTTGCCTTCAAAGTAAAAGATGGTCCTGGAGGGAAAGAAGCAACTTGGGTAGTAGATGTGAAAAATGGTAAAGGTTCTGTGGCAATTAATTCAGGTCAGTGCTGCTGTATTATGTCATTGAACACATAAAACTAATGGAGATCAATTCTTATTCTTTCCAAGCTTTAATGAGCAGAGCTGATGTAGAGCTACCTTAATTTTATACCTTTCTTAGAGGACTAAATGTCATCTACTTTGAATCTGTCTAGAGATAATTGTGTGTTTTCTTGGAGGCTGCACTCACACCTGTCATATGACTTCACAGGGATCAGAATGAAAAGAAAAAAAAAGTAAAAATCAAATCTTGGGGATTTTGTTGTTTTAACCTCTTAAAATTTGGGCCAGAAATGTAACTGGTAGCCGTTTCTTCAGTTGCTTTGTTGGAGACACTGGTAGGTGGGAAGCTGGTCTGTCTTGTCAAGTTACTTCTCTACAGGAGGTTAAGCAACAAAACTTGACAGATTTCAGTGCTGTACCAGCTGACAAAACCTGCAAGTTCCATTTTAGGAAAGGCAGAAATAAATATGACACAGACTGGGTAGTGGTGGGGAGCCCCATAAAAGTATTGAAAATGCAGGATTTGTCCCCCTGCCATGCAGGTCTCTTGTCTCATACCTGAAGTCACACACCCTGGTAATGGAAATAAGTAAACAAAGACAAGAGTCTGTCCTCAGAAACTCAGATATCCATGAACCTGCATCAAAAACGTTTTAAATTAAAACCTGACAGGGGATTTGGTTTGGAAATTCATTGTTCTAAGTTATTACCAGAAGAAAAGCAGTTTTGCTCTTGCATGGACAACTGATCGAATATTTCAGCTCAATAATGAGTGTAAGAAAAGATGAGTGCAGGTTTTAGCCCTTTGGCATACACTTCACTTTATATTGGAGACTATAAAATAATTTTTCAGCTTATTCTTAGTAAGAAAATCCTGAAAAGTTCTGTATTTGAATTAATTCAAATGAATGTTTTTAGAATGCACATGGTGTTTCCATTGAAGGAGAGGACAGGAAATGCCTGCAATGTCAGTAATGAGTATCTTCAGAATATCACAGGGAAAACTCATTTCTTCTGAGTTATCTTAATACCAGTAAATTTAAGCTTGATAAAACTGAAAGTCAGTGCTTGCAATCTACATTCTGTCTGATATTATTTCTTTTCAAGGAATAAATTTGCTTAGGACTTTGCAGAAAGGTCCATCTTCCTTCACAGTGTTGGTCTCTTGCTGATATTTTATAATGGCTTTTACTTGTGTGCACTTCAGGTACTGTTTGGCTAACGTTGTATCAACAGATTCTTCATGGAAGAATTCTATTACTGTTTCATTTCTCATTTTTGAATCTTCATAGCCAACTCTTCCCTTGCAGATAAGAAGGCAGATTGTACAATTACAATGGCTGACACTGATCTGTTGGCACTCATGACTGGCAAAATGAATCCTCAGACAGTAAGTACAACAAACATGATGAAAGCTCACATGTTTGTTCTGAGTGTATTTAAGTTGAAGTCATTGAAATGAGTCCCCTCCTCTGAAACTGTCATAGCTGATCTGAAAAAGATGATTCTTGACTTCCTCTGAACAAGTTGGCTGAAGTAAAATGGATAAAGAAAGGCAATATTGACTCTTCTGAATGGGTACATACTATCTCAGCCATCCTGTACATCATCCAGAAGGGAATGTGATGGTGCTTGGTTGGCAGAGAAGAGGGGGAATCCAGTGTTTGCAGTGTGCCATAAGAAAGGAGGAATGTGGACCCTGTGTTGGGAAGAGCTTTATGCTCACAGCTGGCAGGATTTAAGTTGGGAAATTAGTTGTGGCATCTGCTGTACACTATGACTTTATTGTCTGCAATTGAAAGAGTCAACTTGTCTTCTGTGAACAGTCAGCACCAAAACATGGGGTGTTGTTCCTGCTCTGGGTACAGATCCATGGTTGGGATAATCCAAGAAACAAGTAATTCCATGTTTATTCTCTTTGGGTGTCACAAATACAATAATAATACAATTTCCCCAGTTTACTGTTCACCTTCTGGTGTCAGAAAATGCCTTTGTTGCTGGATGTGAGGTGTGTGCCAGAACTGCTGGAATTACAAACAGCACACACAACACAGTCTGGAGGGGGGGTGCATTTAGGGCAATATGTTGTATTGCATTTCATAGAATCTTCCTTTCTTTTCAGGCATTTTTTCAAGGCAAATTGAAGATTTCTGGGAACATGGGCATGGCAATGAAACTTCAGAATCTACAGCTTCAGGCAGGCAAAGCTAAACTTTGAGCTCACTGGAGTAAATAGTCAGTACTTGATATTCTCAACAAAAAAGTAGAATGAAACTAGACCTTATCAATAATGTGGTGCAGGCTGGGTTTGATTGGACCTCTCTCACCTAAATTCTGTGGTTAGAGACCTTAACTCTCTTAAATTCCATGTTTCTCTATGGCTAAGCTTGAGGCACTAACTCTTACCCATGATAGATGGTGGAGCTTTGTGAATTTTTGTTCTAATCAATATGGAAAATTTTATAAAATTGAATGAGGTTGAATGAGGCTGCTTACTGCTGTTCAGGTTAGTTGGGAAAGATGTGAGGAAAGTTATAAATAGTTTGGCATATCTGTTAAGTGAGTTGCATTTTTTAAAAGCTGTGTAATAGCAGGCCATAAAAATGCTTTCAGACTTCCACTCTAATAAATTTGCTGCTGCTTACATTAAAATGGTCTTGTAAAGGGGATCTCTTAACAACATTTTTTTAGAATAGGTTTTAGGAATTTGCTATAAAATACTTTTCTTATTACTACTTTGGAATTAAAAAATAAATAAAATATCCAGAAGTAAGCAGGAACTAGAATGTTGGAAACAGATTAGGTTTGCCAGGAGAGCAGAGAGGGAGTATAACCAATATGTTACCTGTTTTCTCCTGATAAAATCTGGTGTTGGACATGATGAAATTCTCATCAGTAATGTAAAAGCTTTAAGTTCTGTTTTGGGAAAATGTATTCTGGTTGAAAGTTTAATAGAAAATTAAATATACTTTTCCTGTTCTTCTGTGTGTCTCTTGGATTTCATGTTCATGTGCTGAACTGACTGTTTTGTTCAGGTTGTCACAAGGGGCACCTGCAGACACCCATGTTTTCCTCCTCAGGCATTGTCAGACAATCCATAAACTGCATCTCAACCCAGTAGATACATTTAACATCTTCACATATGTGGGCTGGGACTGAGGAACTAATTCTGAAACTTTCCCTTCCCTGGTTTAACTGAAATTATAACAAAAATGAGTGAATTCAAGCCAGTCATTCTGCTGCTCTGTTGTCAATGGTGACAAGTTGCTGAGCAGTAAGAATGGCTCTGCTGAATCAGACCAAAGATCTTCCTAGATTTTCTGACTGTTGATACCTTGGAAAGAATATTCAGATGGCCCAAACATCTGTTTACTCAGAGTACTTTCCTAGTTAATTTTGTAATTTTTTTTTTCCAGCTCACAAATTTGAGCCAAACCTGGCATGTCTGGATTGCCTTCCATAAGTTTGGCCAGTCCCTTTTTGAATCTTTGGTCAGCTTTTTTAGCATTGGTCATGAATTTCTGTACCTACACATCATGTGGCATTAAACTTATTCCTTTTTGTCTTCTACATTGCAGTTTTACATCCCATAGTTGTTTTCTTGTATGGGTCTTTTTGGGGGCAGCTTGGTTTGTTTGTTTTTTACTGGAAGAAACCGTGACCAGCCTCAGAGCACTCCTGGTGTTTATAGTCTTGCCCTGTCACCTTCAGGCTTCACAGCTCCAAGAGAGACCCTTGTAACCTTCTGGCTCTCCAGGTATCCTTCCTGTATTCTGCATTCCTATTGTCCTCTTAAAAAGTTTCCAAGAGAAAAGGAGCATTTTCTGCTTTCATTTTTCTTTCCTCAGTTGCTCTTACAACCACTCCTAGTTTTGAGATGATGTTTTCTTAGATCTCTTAAAACTGGGGTCTCATTTCTTTCTTTCTGACTTGGTGCTTGTTTCTGCCCAGTGAAACTGAAATGTTTTTAATTATTGTTTCCTATCCATTGCTTCATTTACACTGAATTTCAACTGTCTTTTACTGTCCAAGCCCTCAGTGTTCAGACCTGCCTGCAGCTCTTCATATGTGGATGAATCAACATTTGGCACCTCACTGTTCATCTTCTTTTGCAAAGCATTATTTTTCTGTTGAATAGGACTGATATGGCCTTGCTCCACTTAAAACTTAACATACAATCTGGTCATATGAATCAAATTTCCTCTTGTTTATTGACTTATCCAAAGGATTGCTGTAGATAGGAGTCATATCTCAAATGAAAGCAGTGTTAGCTCTGTAAAATAACATTTGTCAGTGCATCCACTGCTTTCTTAAGTTGCCATTTGGCTTGTGGGTTAAAATAAAAGGGAATTAGGGGATTGCAGCAGCAATTCTGTACTGAAAACAACTGGTTCCTCCTCTTGAATCACTGAAACTACCAAAGAGCTTTGAGTACATGTCTGTTCGGGGAGCTGAGAACGTGCCTTTTCCAAGAATTTTGAACACAAACGTATTTTTGGCCACTGTTTAATTAAAGAAGGAAGTGAATTTTTAAGTATGAGCAGGCTAACATAGATAATATGAGTCCATGGCAATAATTAAGTAAGATGTGCTCAACTGCAGATTGGGACAGTTTTTTTTTAATGGGGAGGAAACGTTTCACAGAAATACTGAGAATTTAAAAAAAACATGTGAAAATAACTTTGAGGTTTGTTTGCTACTGAGAGAGAGGAAATATCCAAGTCTGAGGCTTTGGCCTTCAGAGAAATCTCTGGGTTTGTGCAGGCCTGGGGCTTTCAGGCTCAAGCACTTGCAGACATGATTAAAAAAGAAAAAGTCCCAGCTCAAATATTGGTCAGTTCCCATCAGTCGTAGCTAGAGGGAGTAGAGCAGGATTAGCACAGCCTGAGAGAACTGGTCACTCTTGTAGTTCTCCTGCAGGATTTAAGAAGATAAAGGACAAAGTTTTATATTCACCCCATCTACCAGTTAATGTCTTATTTAGGCATCTGTCTTGAAATACTTCTTCACTTTCAGCACCTTCTTTGTGTTAGAATTTGCTGAGTAATTTTTAAATATAATACTTTCTCTGATTTTTCTGGGAGTGTGGGGGGGCTGTGGTCTTTTCTAAAAATCTGAGATCCTCCATTTACATTCTGCAGTCTTAGAATATGATAACTTTGAAGAAATAAATTTCACAGTGGATAGAAATAATTTACCCTGTTCATCATGAGGCAATAGACAAAGCTCTGTGGTACAGAGCAGTTTTTGACATTAAGTTCTGTTACTCATTTTTTGTACAACTCAAAGTATTCCCTAAATTTGTACCATTTAAGAAATCTTGTTAGAAGTTTCCTTTCTCACTGCCTAATGCTCTGCTGCCCAGGCAGCACTGAGCCCCTGTTCTCCAGCTAAAATCCTCTGTAGCTTTAGATCAGCCTTTTTAATGAAGTTCATGTGTTACTGCAATTCTGTGAGATTAACTGGATTCCTTGGGTGCAGAATTGGAAAGGGAACTACAGGTGCCAAGAGGTGACCAGTCACTGAATGGAGCAGAGTTTTAGTTTTTGGTTTCAAAGGCCTTGTGTAAAGAAAAAAAAAAATCCTAATCCTCCAGGCAGAGGGTTTGGTGTTCTCAGACTCCCAGTTCACGAGGGAAAATCACAGCTTTAGACATTGAAGTGTTTGGGAGGGTTGTTCTTCCTTCCTGGACTCTGGTGAATACCTTTTGCACTATTGGTTTGGGGTTTTTTTCCACCTGTGATAAATGTGTTACTCCTTTGACAGCCACAGGTGCTCTCAGGTTGGCAGGTATATTTTGCCTTTATTTTCTTTTGCAAAATTCATGTGATTCTTGCAGGTAGGCATTTTCATCAAGAGAAGCAAATGATTTGTTAGGTTGGAGCCTGTGACAGATGATGCCTGAGTCCGCAGGTCTGGCTTGCAGGAATTTGAGTGTATGCTTTGGGTTTGGTGCACAGATTTTATTTTCCAACTTTTACTTGAATTTTTTGCTTCAGCCCTGCTGCTTTGCCTAATCAGAAATAGGTTCAATGCAGTACAATACATCAATTTTTGAAAAGCATATGGTATCAAGAGTGTGATTGCTGCTTTTTGTCCATTTCCCATTTGTCCAATTCATCTGAGGTCAGATTAAACTCTTACCTCCTTGGAACAGGAAATACATCTCTTCCTGTTTTACAGAGCACTGAGCTGGATGTCAGCTCTTGTTAAACAGAAAAGAGTAAGAATGCAATTAGCCTGGTGGATAAAAGGCATGGAACAGTCTCTTAACTATGAAAAATCAACACTTGAGGAAGCAAACCACATGTGGAGAACAAATGCTGGAAAAAGCCCCAACTGTTTGGAACAAATGCCTTTATTACTTAAATAAACAGCAGTGTAATTTGTTGGAGTGACAGTGGGAGCTGCTCTGTACCCTGTATCTGTAAGAATTCATTGCTAACTTGAAAGCAGTTGCCTTTATATGGCCCTGGGTGGGTTTTCTGTGAAATATTAGTTATATACTGCAATACAGGAATAAAAATATCCTAATAATGCTGCAGCAGGCTAGAAGGAACATGGATAGTATAAAACAAGTACAAAATATGCTGTGTCTGTATTCCATATTTCAGGTAGATTAAAAGCAGTCATGGGCTTTTAAATTTTTTTCAAACAGTCCTCTGGGAGAACAGACATTTTGAAGTTCATTGGGATCAAGACACAGATGCCAATAGGCTCGTGGCCAGGCTCAGTTGTGCATTCTTAGGTTTGAAAAATACTCCCCTTCCTGCTTTGGAGACAAACCCCCCTTTTATTCCTTGTGTTTTGATTATTCATGTTTGGAAGCAAATGATGGCAAGTTACTTAAAAGATTTTTAATGGGCTTTTTTTCCCTCCTTTCAAGCAAAGGCACGATATCAGCACATAGCAGGAGCACCTCAGGAATACCAGTAGTTATGTAAAATCCTAAGCAGATAAATAAGGGTGAGAGTAAAGAACGTTTTGTAATTTACACCTCCTGAATGCCTTCTGCTTCACTCCATGCTGATCACTAGTGAGCTGGTGCTGTGTTTTTGGAGCTCATGTCTCCATAGGTCTGCTTATACCTTTTGTTCTCTGCCATGTTGTTCCTTGGCTGGCATGTCTGTTGTGGGAGTTAATCATATCACACCTAAATTTAGCCTGTAATCTCTTTAGGACACTGACAGTAGTTGCAAAGTCAGAGCTGAGCAGGTCTCACATGGAATATATTGCATACTGCAGCTTGGCCCCAGACATGGTCTGGTGCTGAGGTCTGTGAGAGTATCTTTGAAATCTAAGAGCTGGGGTTAGCAAAGCCTGTCCTTGGCCTCCAGTGGGGCTGTCCCTGCAGGGGCAGTGCAGGAGGTTGGGCCCTGGCAGAGCACTGTGTGCCAGGCCCATTGCAAAAGCACTGGGGGTGTTGTGGCACATGTTCTGTCACAGGTGCCCCAGCAGCTGTTGGCCAAAGGATCTGCTCCTCAGCCATTTGTGTGATCTGAAGAAGTAATTGTACTGAAATTTAAACTTGAGTCTTCCTCAGTTTTTAAACCTGAAAATGTTTCTTCATGCAGACTGCAAGCACCACTCACACCCAGCAGCAGGAACATGAGAGAGGGCAAAGACTGGAGTCCGACTGGAAATGTTTGCTGCAGATGATTCTGTGCTCTCAGTCTTGCAGTGGAAGGTCTTTGCTCTGAAAGCTCCAGAAAGCTGCAGTGAACAGAGACAGTGGCTGCTGAGCCCAGGTGCTGTGGTGGGGCAGAGCCTTTGGCTTAGTGCTGGGTCAGAATCCCTTTAGTAGATTTGACTCCAGCTCTGTTTTTCCTGAAAGTTTGTGTGGATGATGGAAATACAGCACTGGGCCTGGAGACAGGAGATTGTGGGTCTGGAATATGTTGCTGTAGGAGGGTAAGATGTGGAGTAAGTGAAAGCCTGGGAAAAAAAACCCTATATAGGTAATCTGTAGCATATGATAAGGGTGTAAGAGGTATGTAGGACATCTGGTGACTAGTCCTGGTTCTGTGCTGATGGATCATCCTGGGCTGGCTGTGACACCTGTGTGCCTCTCTTTCCCCACTAGAGGCACAATGTCCTGTACTACCTCTAGATGCCACCGACAGCTAATTACTATACTTAACAATAACAACCCAGATAAAAATGCACTTTCAGGGGAAGGGTGAATACTGCTCTCTTCCCCTCCCTTGTGGGCTGCTCTGGCATCAACAGTGAGCGAGGCAATCCCCCTGCTGCTCCTGGCTGTCTGCACACTCTGGGGTAAGATGGGGTGGTCCTCCAACAGAAGCAGAGTTTTTCTCTCTAGAGAGACTTTTGTTGTTTAGACACTTCTGTTGTACGTTTTGTTGTATGGAGTATAATACAGAAAGGGTAGCAGGCAAATGTGTCCTGCATCTCTGAATTACTAAGAAAAAGCAGCCAGCTCTGTTTTGTTTTTATTTTTGTTTTAGTAAAAACACAATTCCCACTCTTAGCTTTTGAAACTTCCACGTGGCACAGAGGGGGATCAGTTCCAGTTGATATAAGCCTGGATGAAGAGAGGGAGGAAATAACTTAATTGCTTTAGACTTTAGTTCAACTGGAGTGGAGAGGAAAGAATCGGTGTCTCTTTTTTGGAATTCAGCAAGAAGGTCGTGTTCTTGGTGAGGACAGATCCTCTACAGGTTTTGAGGAGGTACTGTATGGAGCACTGGGGGCATTCACAAAACAGGTGGCTTTATATTTAAAATAGTAACTGCTGTCAGGGACAAAAAGCTGTGTGGCTTTGCTGCACTTGGAGCACACAGTGTTATCAACAGTGTATTTCTGCTCTTTCACCAAGAGAGGGGAAATAAGAAATGTGAGGCTTCTGAGCTGGAGTGTCCGTGTGTGTGTGTAAGGTTCTGATGTTAGTGCTTTAAGTGGGGCTTAGAAGGTAAAAAAGAGATTGGGTAGTTTGGGTATTACAGCAAGTTTGGGGACTTTGCCTCTAAGACATTTGTAATTTCAGCCTGTTGATCCCTGGTCCCTGAAGATCAGTGGATGGGTTGAAAACCAGGCAGAGTTAAAGGGGAGGGAGATGAAATGCAGGAAAAACTGCTGATCTGTCTGCTCCCAGCTAATTTGAACCAGACTCCCAAGAGGACATTCCCACCTGGGATTCAGATTTTGGGTTGAATGCAGCTAAAAAGAAAGATCTGTGAGAGTCCTGCACTGAAAGGTGGAAGCACACACTATCTCTGCTGCTCCCCTGCCAATCCCAGCTGGCTTTTGGCACCGCTCACGGATCTTGCAAACTGTGTTGACAAAAAGTAATGGGAGATTGTTTATTTCCCAAGTCTTTATATTCAGACTATAGCTGCTTCCTCTTTCCTACTCACAATTTTCCATATGGTGACTTTGGAAAATTCCTCTCCGATTTCGTTGGGAAGTGCAGGAAGCTCTCGTTGGTAGAGGGTTGCCTGTTACTCTCTCGAATTCTGCTGCTCACATCTGGAAAGGATCTGGCTTGGAAAGGGGAGGCTCACTCTGAGCTCAGTGCATGTAACTGTCATGGCATGAGCCGAGGGAGCCTGTGGGGGCACGAGAAATGTTCTTCTCCATTCAACTGATTTCTGACAGCAGAGGTGAGTTTTTCAGCACTTTATTTGTTTTAAAAGCTGGGTTGTCAGACAACCTGCAGGAGCAGCAGCAGCAGCTTGCCTTTCAGCTGCAGCTTTTAGTAACAAACTCAGTTAACCTTGTGATTTTGAAGGAGAATCCTCTCCTTCAGTGGATGTTTTTCCTATGTTTGTGTGTGTGTGTCGTGGGAGAATGTGTGTGTGTGTGATAATAGATAACTGAGATGAGATAGTTTGGAAGTGATTCTGTTGATTATTGAGGTAACTGTAATCACTGAGAAGCTTTCAGAAACTCCTGAAACCTCAGTTTACCTCTTGACACTGTGCCTTTTGTGGCACTCTGCCCTTGGTGCTGTGTGGCACCGAAGTGCAGGTATCCATTCTGTCTGCACTCAGAATGATGCAGCCCCAGGAACCCCTGAGCTGGTTTTAGGGTCATTTCAGTCTTTGGGTGGCAGGACCTGATCCAAAGCCCACCAAGGGAAGAGGACTGTTTCTAGTGGATTTTGAGCTATACCTTTAGAAAGTTTTCTTAATAAGGCTTTGGATCAGGCCCATGGGAATGAGTTGAAATGGAGTGAGTTACCTCAGACTTTCTTTGAACTAAAAATCAGAGTCATGCCTGGTTTTACTGCCTGCACTCCAGATGCACACAGATGTTCCTGTATCCAAAGTGTCTCCCTGTGCTACAGCAGCATTCACTCCAAAGGCATTGTAGCAGACAAATACATATTGATGGCAAGGGGGTGAGATTGCCTCAGAAATTTTACTGTGCACTAGTAAGAATATTCCATGTTAATTTTTTAACATCTTTTCAGCAATATATGTGGAAAAGTCAGCATATTGAAATCTATAGAGTCCAACACCAACCACAGTGTAACTGTGGTGTGGGAACAGTGTTGGTATTGCTATAGCTGGGCGGGTTGGGACCAGCATATATAAGATTTTTTTTCTTTAGTTTCTTTTGTAAGAATCTATAAGGGTAAGCTGATATATAGGGAAAATACTTTGTTAGAGATCTGAGATACTTTCTGAGATTATTTTCTCTAAGATTTCTGAAATGCTTTCTGAGATTTGGTCACCAAGTACTAAGGATTTTACTAATCCACTGTTGGCATCCTCATGAAGCCAATTTCTCACTGCCATACAAGAAGTGTTGTAGAAAAAGAGATTAATTTCGTTATATTCAGCTATTACAGATATGAAACCTGTGTAACAGTGGAGCAGGGGGAAGAGGGATCAAACAATATTAAGTGCTTTAAATCACCCAGGATGTATATAGCAAAGACCAGGACCAAAGCAAAACCATCTGTGTCTTGGGATGCTCTGCTCTGTAGTTCCACCTGCTCCCATTTTTCAAAAGTCAGTGTTTAAAGAAATTCTTTAAGTTTTTCATGACTGTGACTGAAAGCAGGATCTTTCCAATGCTCCCCAAGCACCCAAAGTCTGTGAGAGCCCCTGGTGCAAAGCAGCAAACCTCGTGGGTATAAACAGAGATGTGCAGTTCTGACAGCTGCCAGTGTGGTTCTGGAAGGTTCTTGTTTCTGGCTGGCAGAGGTGGACAGAGTAGTATTTCATAAGGTTGTGAGTCCATTGTGCCTTTTCACTTTAAAGGATCAGCCTAACTAAGTCTTTCTCATCACTGTCAAATCCTTCTGTGAAGAGTAGCCAGGAGGATAAAAGACAAACCATAACCAGTCCTGACTGCAAACCTTTATGTATGAAATCTGAGAAGGGCAGCAAGTGGGACTGAAGAGGCTGGGTGAGGGCCAGCTGGCTGCTCCAGCAGATATCCAACTTCTGTTTGGATTATTTTAACCTGCTGCCAGAAAGATAAAAGCTGAACATTAGCCAGGCCTCTTAGGTTGAGATCATCCCTGTCCAAAATCCATAGGAAGCCCGTTTTGTTTTCAGTAGCCACGAGGTTTTGTTATGGTTTCATGCACGTGTAGCATCCCCTCCGAGAGTCACTCTCGTCCAGCCTCTATGTTGTTCAAATAACAAGAAAAGTTTCTTTCTAAGCAAAACTCTGAGAAACACTATGACCGAGAGCCACACTGAACTAAGACTGCATAACTTCTGCCATAAGTCTCTGGGATCGTGTGGCGTTTCTCAGTATGAAGAAGGGCAATAAATACCATCAGTAGCCAGGGAAGGTGCAGGGGATGCAGCCGGACCGGCCGTGCCCGGGTCCCGCCGGGGGCCGGGCAGCGCTGCCCGCTCCCATCCCGCTGCCCAGAGCGCATCGAGAGGACGCGAAAGCGGCCCGGGAGTGCGGGGGGG
>VYZS01022526.1:5411-16907 GCA_013400695.1 Neodrepanis coruscans
TTCCTTTGTTGCATGCAGTTCATCCCCGGAGTAAGAAGAGCCTCTGTGTTCATCTGGGCTTCAGAACAGCAATTCCCTTGAACACAGCAGGCATTCAACCTGAGGCTGACCAGGTTCAGGCATTGAGCCATGAAGCTTTAAGTGTGCAGGCTTGTCTTGCATAAAGAGGGAATGATAAGTTTCTAGTAGGGGGAGATAGCTGCTATTTGAAAATAAAAGAAAATACATTAACAGAAATTCAGTTTCAATTTTTTTTAAAAAGGATACCAATCTAGTTTATTTTAGGAGAACTAATGAGCCAAAATATAAGACCTTTCGTTAGGAAATAATTGCACACTTATGACCTGAGGCAACAGCCAGAATTTACTGGGCAAAGAAAGGTCACATGTCATTAAATTTAATAATACTTAAATATAGAATCATAAATATTTGAGATTGGAAAGCCCCAGCAAGTCATTTAAGTCCTCTTTCTTATCAATGCAGGACTGGTCCCTATTGCATATATGCTGGTATGTTTTCTGCAGACTATTAGAACTCACTGTCAGGAGGATTTGCCTTAAATTCTGTCTCAATTTTCCATTTCTTAATTTCGTCCCATTACTCCCTGATATACCTGTTTGTTTCCTGCTAAGTAATTCCTTTTCTTCCCTAGTGTGTATGTCAGTCAAATATTTGTAGATGGCTCGAATGCCTGTCCTTAGTTATCACTTAGCCGAACTATACATATTTATTTAGTTCTTTTAATCTTCTTCATAAGTAAATCCCTCCAGTCCCTTAATTATTTTGTTGCTCTTTTCTGAACTGTCTCTTTCCAAGCCTTTGTCATAGTCATATTGGATGTAGTATCTTAGTTCTTGCCATCCACAGCCATGGAAAAATCATAGGTGCTATTGCATCTCTGCTGCAGTGTGATATGTCTTTGTGTCTGACCCACTATATTTTTTTCCCCTGATCTATCATGCTGAGCATCATGAAAAGCTGCAGAGAGGTCAAGACAACCTCTGTTTTTAAAATTCTGCCCTGAAGCTATTCCTTATGGTGCTGTCAGCAGGGAAGACATTTCTTTTTCTAAAACCTTACTTGTGATAGCTTTTCCATCTAAAGATGTTGTAACTTGGGCTTTCTTCTGCATTGGGCAATAACTTCACTTATACTTCCCCTCTCTTTCTGTACCTCCTTCCTGTCCTCTACCCTGTGTGTGTCAGAGGAGATCAATAAGAATGGGAGAACAGGCACTGAAAGAACAAACAACAACAACAAGAAAAAAACCCTCACAAAAATACCCTAAAAAACACAAACAAAAAAACATCAGCTTACTGTAACAGCACAAAAAAAACCCCCTTTCTCTCCTGAGTTTATCATCCCAAAGATTAGTAGCCTAAGATGAGGAAAAGACTCTAGGGAGACACTACGTTGAAAATTCAAGAATGAAGACTGAAGTAAGGAGACAAAGTAGTACAGAAATAACTTAGTGGGGCAGGCTGACAAAGGAGATGAAAACAAGGAACACAGTGGATGTATTATCTTCCTGGCCAGCACCTAGCAATAGATTCTATTCTTGAATAATTGGGGCTATGTTGATGGGCTTGGACAGTTTTATTTTGACTTTTCCTTGTCAGTTTTGATATCTCCATTTACACTAAAAACACTTTCTTCCTCAGAACTTGATTCAAAAGAGTTGAAAGATGGACTTTCCATGAAGACTCTAACTTTGCTTTCCTGGCAGGGCCTCTGCCTTTGCCACAAGGTCCCCTAGATAGAGAGGTCTATCTTTAATGTCTTGAGCACTTTACATGGAATGGTTTCTAACAGCACATTGCAGAAAAACTAGGGGATTAGGATAACCTGTTTGATGCCCAAGGTTAGAAAGAGACTAGTCAACATCCACTTTTTCTCTTGAGACCTTACGTGATTAAATGAATCCAAATATTAAATAAAAAATATTAACTCATAAGTAAATATTGCCCAAGAAGTACTAGATTAAAATAATATGTATCAGTTGTATCACTGTTCAAGCTAAGGGATTTTTTTAGTGTTTGCTTTATCCTTTTTCACTTTTTATTCCATCTTGTAAAATCATGACACTTGACAAAACTCTGCAGGAATGCAAAAAGTAAATGCAAAAATCTGCAAATATAAAGCTATATATGTAAATATTCTAGTAAAAGGATGAGTGTCTACATAAAGGACAACTTATTTCTTCTTCTTTTTTTAAAGTGCTCAGCTGGGGGATTTTTGGCTGTTGGTTTTTGTGGGTTTTTTCCTCTGAAAATAAAGAGGTTACTGGCAAACGTAGGACCAACTGTAGCACTAGAGTATTTTATATCTGTAAAGGTATTTAGGCACTAACTGCCAGCTTGGCAGACATGAGGTTGTGTCTTACACTATTTTAAACAATTATTTATATGACAATTGCCATGATATTTGTTACAAATAATAGAAAATACTTTTTTTTTTCACATAGGTGCCAAGTACCTCTCTTGCAGACATACATCAGATAAGTCATTATCAGAGTAACTGTCTGAAATCATTCCATGGGAAGAAATTGATCCTTGAGACAAATCTATTTCAAACAATAGGATGAACATGAACAAGAAATGTTTCCATCTTTAATGCAAGACAATATTTTCCAAATGAGCCATCAATTTTGTGCACATCCAGCCATATAAAAGTGTGCCTGTGTGTATGTTCAGATGAATAACCAGCACCTGAAGCTGACAGGACTCACAGAAGCCATCACCTGTCTTTGAAAATGGTGCTTGAACAAAGGATCCTGAAGAGTTGTCCTCATTGAAACATTTTACAGTTGCACATGCACGTGAATTTAGTACCTGCACTGCCACTAAAGCAAAGAGAGCCTTGTACTGTGAGACCACGCTTTTACAGCATGGGCTTGGCTCTGGTTGTCCACAATCTCAGGAGTATTGCCCTCAGGGTTTTTTTGCTTGCAACAGGAACTTAAATAAAGTTGAAACCTGAAGTCCTGATGTAAATTCAGACAATGGGTACTGAAAGCTTTTACCTTTAACTGACGTATCTTAACATGTCAGGCAGTCAGTGTGATACAGAAAGAAGGATGTTTATGCAGCATTTTTCCCAACTTACACCCTTTTCTCAGCCTGTGTCTGAAGCATTATGACAGTCTAAGTTGTTACTTCTCCCCTTAAAAAGGTTTGGAGACATTTTTGGAAAAAATTATGCAAAACATACAGAGATTAACCTCCAGCCTCCAAATCTCCTTATTTTAGATCTTTGTTTTGGTGACTCAGAAAATGAAGGCTATCAGCTCTTGGATTATGTAAACTGACATGGTACATTTCGTTTCATTTTCTTCAGAGTGCATGCATCAACTTATCCATAAAGTATTGATTGCAGGGGGCTGAAGCTGTCTGCACAGTGCTGGCTGATTCTATAAGAGATTTTATTTGCAATTCTGCCACAAAAGCAAGGTGTTGTTGTTACTTATAAAAGAAAGTGCATGATGCTGAAGACACGAAGGTGTCTGTGGGAGAGTGGCTTGCAATCTAATACCCAAGTTTGTGCTTTAAGCACAGTATATGTGAAAACATGAGGAAATCGTTGCACTTGAGTCATTCCTCTGGGGCAAATTGCCTTCAAAGCTTTGTTTTCCCTGCTACATCTGCTATACTGCTTACTGTCTCTCTTTTCTACACATCTATATCTACAAGGGATTTCCCAGAGAGAATCATGTAGTTACGTGCCAAACACTTGTTCTGTGCACAAACAAAGATAATGTTTCAGGGATGTATCACACACTGAGCTCCTTCTCAGATCCGGCAAATATGTCCTGGAAGCATCAGCCTTGATGAGCAGAGCTACATGGCACGACTACCCTGAAACCCTGAGCATCTCAGTGCATGCCTGGACAGTGGCCAAAGCAGAGATCTAACATGTCTGAGAGGACCAGGCATGTGGTAGAGCTTTCACACAGCTAAAAATCTGAGGATTGGGAAATCTTGCAAACTCTGTGATAGAAGCTGTACTAAACTTCCTCAGACAAAAGGCTCTTTCAAAGAAACACACAGCCAGTGTATGAATTTTGACATAAGAGTTACTGAGGGGATTGCACCAGCTCCTAGGGCAATGGCACAGCTGCATCTTCTCCGTTCTTCATCCTACTTATCTCCTTGAGGAGAGGGCAGGCAGTGCTGCCTCTGGGTCTTGGTTTCGAGTCAGAGGTGTTGTATGTTTCTGGTGTATACATAGGTGTATGCTTTTATCTTTGGACCGAACAGCCCGAACGTCTGACCTAGGGCCCTGGAGCAGCATGTGGCCCCAGCCGACAGCTCTGCCTGTCGTGAGATGGCAGAGCTGGTCACTGCTCCCCCCCACGCCGCCTCCTGTTTGAAACGCTTACTTGGTCTTCTAGGATTTGCCTCCTTTGTTGCCGTCTCCTCAGCCCTCAGCTCTGACAGGCAGTAGCACAACCCACTTCTATGTGTGTTTTTCCAGTAACCCGTTGGTGCTGAGGATGCGGCCGAGGTCGGGGAGCCGGGATTCAGCCGGCTGAATGCGCTGGTGTCCCACAGCTCCCCACCCTCACGGCCCTCCCGTATCGGCGCTCACACTACAGCCTGCAAACAGCTTGCTAAGGTTTCGGGTTTGTTTAAACCTTCTTCGAACACCATAATTATTTCCTACCTGCGTTCAGGATAGGTCAGGCATTTCACTACTGAAATGTGATAAATACGATCTTGCCTGACTTCCAGAAGGTGTTAAGCATTTCTGAAGTTTCGTAAAGCTCAGAGGGATTGTGTTAGAAACAAAATGGACATCGCTGCATGTTGGAATTTTTCTATTTAGGCAGCGGTTTGCTGCCTTCTGGCTCCTCGGAGCGGCGGGCGCTGGCAGTGCCGCCCGGCCGCGGAGCGGGGGGAGCGTTTGGCTGACCCAGATTTTGAAGCACTGTGGAATAAAAATGTACAGCTCCTATTAGTCCTGACTGATGACTGGATTAACAGACTGATTATGTAGCGAGGTATCTACGGGTTTTCTGTGTCTCTGTGGTGTGGTTCTGTACTTCGTGTCTTGCACTTTCTTTATGCAGAGGATGCAATTTTATTTTTTTTCCTGCATCTTGTCACCTCCATGTCACACCTTATTGAAAAGGATTTCTCAAAAACAGAGGGGTCTAGCTGATTAAGGAAACTCACATATTATTTCATAAACATATATTTAAGAATTTTAATAACACCATGTTGCAGCAGCTTCTTCTGCTCTTGTTTTAGGGAATCAGCGTTTGTACCGAGACAGACAACATTAGTCACTTTCTCAGATTTTGTAGCCCATCTGCCCTGCACTGGAGATCCCTGGAGATGTCATTACTGAAGTGATGAGACATTCTGGTTTAAGTGCTTGTGGTCTCTGCAGAGCGAGGGGTTGGGAATTAAGTATGCGTCTTATGCGTAGTAGTGCAGAACAGCATCAATAAATTACTATTCTTCTCCTTAATGTTTGCTTTTAGATTCATGGGGACTAGAAGTAACTACAGGCCAGAATTCATGATTTTTAATTTCTGTTCAGGCCTGGATTGGTACTGCTGAACTCCACTATGCCTTTGGGAAATGGACACAATACTTGCACTTCCATTGAGCTGTCATGCTGACCAGCTACTGCCTGAGCAGTTATTTGAAAACAGGTGCTATATGGGAAGGAAGGTTTATAGTTGTAATGGAACAGGGATTCAGTAATGATTCTTGACTAAGGAGAGACTACCTGCACTGTCCAATGAAATCTTGGGGAGTCTGCCAGTTGACTCAGATGGACAATGATTTAATTTTTCATGTTAGTTCTTTCACAACAAATACTTTTGTTTTTTCTATCAGTATATGCAATGTGCTACATCAAACATATCTCTCTTTACTCTGCAACGTGTTCTATGATACTTTTTTTTTGTTTGGATCATGCATTAAAACACAGAGCAGTAATCTGATAGAAAGGTGAGCTTTGTGTTGAGGTTAGCACTAATACATAGCAGAACTCTTTGTGCTTAAAACACAGCTACAGTAAGCTGAATTAGTGTCCCTGGGAAGTTTTCATAGTTATTACTCGGTAGGTTGCCTCTTCAGTGTCAAATTAGAAGTCATTCAACTAGAACCATTGCAGTGGTGCCTCTTGAGGTTTGTACATCCAGATACTTGAACTATATTACATATTTTTCTGAGCAGTTGTGCTTTCACAGGGGTCTGTATTAGAACAGCATGAAATCTGCTGCTGTTTACCCAGGTTTCATCTAAACCTCACTGGTGGGTTCACTTTGTGCAATGTCAGCAGCACTGAGAGTCAAACTCTCTGTGTTTCAGACAAACTTGAAACTTAAAAGAAAACTTGAACTCAGCCTCCCGAGTCCCTTCCAGTATAGTACCTTTTTCCTTTCCATTCCTTTCCTCAAGGGCAAATTTGCATTTATCTTTCTGATATTGTGTGAGCACCAAACAGCATGTTTTCCTGCTTTTCAAGACTCATTCTATTTTGCAGTTTTTCGTCCCCTTTTGCCCTACCTCGCACACATTCAACTATGTCACACACTTGCAGAAGAAAAGAAAGCAGGATAGGAAGCAAGTATAGATTTCATTCACCTTTTCGTTTTACATGGTTTGGGGCATGTAGGATGAATTTTCTATGTAAAAATGTTTGTTTAAAATCATGGTTGTGAAGGCCATAAAAGAAAGAACAGAACAGAAGGGCTGATGAAAACATTCAAGTAACCAAGTACTTTGTTCAGATGAAGAGGAATTTCAGGGAAGAAAGCCTTACAGATTGCAAAAATAAGATTTAGATTGGGCTTAAAGGTAGAAAGTCTTGTTCCGTACCTTAGAAATTAAAAATTGGACTGGTTGGTGAAGCAGAGAATTGATGTGGTCCTCATTTCACTGTTAAGAAATCCACAGCTCCAATAAATGTAGGTGGTGAGAGATATCAAACTGGTTTAAATTTGTCTAGAAACATGGTAAGAGGGCTAGGTACCAAATAAATAAATAANCCTTTTGCAGTTTAATTCCTTTGCCTTTGTGTAAGAAGATGAACTGGCATAAACTTTGGTTTGATATTTCTTTTTCTGTTCTAGAGGAAAGATGAGAAATTTTCCCTCTATTACATCTTGTATTTGCAAAGCATGATGGATAACTGAATTTGCAAGGACCAAGATCCACTAAAACATTTTCATGTTTTTATATGTTTGATGTAATTTTTTATGTGAAACAAGACAAATTCTAATAATCAGGAGAGACTCCTTATAACCCCTTTTCCATCAAAAGGACAGGCATACATGTGACAGTTGCTTCATTTATCAGACATGAGCATTAATAAAATTTAATAAAAGCAGAACCTTCTCTATTTCCTTTCTCTGTACAACCATAGTCATACACACACAGTCACATGCCATATTTTTCTTCAAAATGGTCATTCTACGGCCCTTCCCAACATTTTCCTTACATATATTTCAATGCATTTGTTTCATTTTGCAGCTAGGAAATAATATTATGTCTTGATTATAATTAGATTTATCCAGAATAAGCATGGAGTCGTTGTAAAGTCTAAAAGGAAGCTGTGATGGATGAGACTGATAAATACTGATTGAGACTCCTGGGACTTAGAGAGCTTCCCTTTGGGCTCACCCACACACTAATGCATCAAACACAGAAAGGAGAGGATCTGTATAGCACCATTATACCAACAATGCTGAAGCACTGGGCAGTTAAAATCTTGAGCTTTCTCAAATCCCAATTCAGATTAAGCAAGGATAACAGGAGACTGGATGCTCTCTCAAAAAGACTCTCTCATGCAAAGCCTCAGTGGAACTATGTGGCTGCAGCTACACCTTTGAATCCTATACAGAAAAATTTTCATGCAGAACTTATGATGTGTTGGCCCAAATGTTGGAAGTTATACCAAGCATCCTGCTCAGGCTTCCCAACAGGGAAGATATGCTTACATGGGAAGATGCTGGGCAGAGTCTGTTGTAAGATTAATGAGGGTAAATGAAGGCTCAACAGAAATGACAAGGAGAAGTATCAAATGAAATCCTCTCCAGCCTCTCCTGCCTGCAGAGTATAGCACAAACCTGTCAGCTACATAAGAAACAAAAATAAATTCTTTCTAGGTCATTTTATTGTTAAAGATTAGCCTGAGATCAGAAACTTGCATCATGCTGTGCCAATGCCTCTGTGTTTTGCAATATAGTTATTGGTACAGATTTTTAAGGACTAAATTGTCAAAATAGCTCAGTAGTTGTGTGAAATCTAATAATTTTGTACAGATTACAGTGCCTCTGTATTTGAAATGGATTTTTAAATTCCAACTGAAGAAACTGCATCTTTAGCTGTTCCTTGGTTGTTTGTAGATGTTACGAATGCCTTCGGATCCAGAGAGAGTGATAATGACTTTGAGCATAGAAATGGACTTGCAGCTGGATTCTCAAGAGAGCTTTCTACCCTGGGTAATAGCTCACATATTGAAATGTGCTCATCAAAGAGGTGTTATGGTGGCAGTAAAGGGAACTAAGATTTGCCTGCAAAATAGAGATTAGAAGCTGGAACAAGTAGAATGAATCTAATTTCTCATTGAAGTTCTGGTAAAAATCAAACCCCATTATTTTAATCATTAATTTTAAGCCAGGATCTGCAACTGTTGCAGAAGGCAGGCATTACCTTGTTTCCACTGCAATTCCATTTATTACAATATGTGTCAAAGAAACATGGAAAATTGCTCGTCCCAGGGCAAGCTGCTGCTTAACATAAGTGTCAGAAGTGTCTAGCCCTTATTGATTCAGATTCTGAGTTCTTTATATGATCTAACTATCCTAAGCAGAAATAGCCAATGTGATGAAAGGCAATACATTGTGCTTGCAAAAAGACCATCATGAAATGATCTATGCTGCAGTGATGTCTTGTTTACTTTTGCTGTGGAGTTGAAAGCCCATCTGTCCTCTTTATTATGTTAAATTCATTCAGGACTCACTTAACTGAAGTATCCTTAACCTAGTGCTTCTGCATACTAGTACATCTACACAGAGAATAGTTATTAAAATAAACATCTCATTATCAGCATCCTAATGCAGTACCATTGTGAGTAATCAATGAGGTCTCTGGCAATCATGGGAATTATGCAATATAACTGAGTTATTTATAATAAAATTGCTAAAGAGTTGCTGACTTTCCCAGTTAAATACTTTTTCTTTCTTCCATACAACCTGCTGATTTTGCTCTGAGTTTTGAACACATCATGTTTTCTTCTTTGTCCTAACATAACTTTAGAATAGAAATCTATTAAGCTGAGCACAGGTTTAAAAAGGATCATGGAGTCGCATTACAGAATCATGATGCTTTCCTTAAGCTTTAAAACCATCATTCCAGGTAAGAATTTTATACTATCTTCCAAAGTGAAATAGAAGGTGAAAATATATAATACAATTTTTTTTCTATGTTACTTCCACCTCATACTGACAGTCTATATTTTGCCTCTTTTACTTTAGTCTCTTAGGCAGCCATGCGGCAAAAATGGATTTGAATCCCCTGCAGACCCGTTACAGAGAGCATGTAAGAATCAGGCTAATGCTGAAGCCTCAGCTCTGAGTAAACAAATACAGGAATAAGAAGCTTCCAGCAGATACAATAAAGGCATACAAATGTCTTTGCTCTGCAAGCATGTGTACCCCTCTCCTTTTGTCCCTGTTTCTCTTCTGGCAGTGACACACGTATAGAATCCCCGGTAGAAAGCTACCAGTGGCTACTCCTCATTTCTGAGATTTCCAGGTTAAACTAAACTGATGATGAAGATGATTTTAAATAACTTTGCATCTTAAATAACTTGCCTCCAAAAATGAATGGAGGAGCATTTATGTTCTGCAATTTCAGAAGTAAGAGCAGTCATCTCTATCAGGAGGGTGTTAATAATTATCTGGAACTAGTACAGTTATTAATTACATCTGAAACAAGGGTTCACTCCCTACCTGGAAAAGGAAAAGATATATTCTTGCAGCTGTGATTTTGTCCTCTAGACTGGCTGACAGTGTAGAATAAGAATATGCTGGATATCTTTAAAATTATTATGAATATTCTCCTCTCTCCATGAGATGCTCTGCCAATTACTTGGACCCTCAGAGTTAGATTGTCATTAGAAGTCATTGTCCAGGTCTGCATCAGGACAACTCTTTTGTGAAACCATTGATGTCAGTGGATATGGATGCGAGTCAAAGGCATTGACATAGATGTTATACTTTTTATTAAAAACTTTTTATTTAAGGAGGAAATAGGCTGCTCACCTTTTCTGTGAGTAGAGACTTTGCAATGTTCTGCACTGTTAGAAGAATGAAAGAAGACATGCAAATCACCAGTATGAAAACTGAAGTAATCAAATTCAGAGATCCTACTCTGTGTCAAGAAAAAAAAAAACTCCAGAGAGTAGCAGTTAAAGTTTGCTTATTTATCAGGCAGATGAGTTTGTTGGTGGGGTGACTCTGAGCTACAATGCAGTTGGGGAGCTTTTCTGGTGACTCACAGCAGTGAACTGAGAAAATAGGTGAGAAAAGATTACTCTCTGCAGGCTCAGAAGTCCTTTCAAACAGACTTAGGGACACCATGTGCCTGTGGGAGGAGGGTGGGAGAGGTAAAGAATTATTATGACTGGTATAAAACAAAGTTAGACCTAGATTCTCCAGGCTTGAAGGGTCTTCACCCAGAGGCAGGCAAGGATGAATCACATGAAGACTTGCAGGAGGTGCTGCCTTGCAACTTTTTAAATACACAGGAGTAATGATGGAAAAAGGGTCATACCAGCTCTTTTCTCTCATTTGAAAAGCTGTACTGCTGCATTTCATCTTACTAAGTGCAAAAATGGCAGAAGGAGGGAGGCAGGAGAAAAGCATCCATATCAGACACAACAGAAGGAAATATGGGAGGAGGTAGAGAGGTGGGTTGGTGTTGTCTGGTTTATGGCCTTTCTGTGCCATCTGAATGGTACAAAAGGCTAAAAAACAGCTTGAGCATCTGTGTTACTGTCTGCACCACTATGATAATGAAAATCCATAAATGCTTAGAGGAATAAACAACATTTCAAGTTTCCTGAGGTTATATAAAAGAAATATTTATTCTATCTGAAAAAGGCTATGCAGAGAAGTATTGCAGTTAAAAAAAAAAAAAANATGTATTTTGTTTTTGCTACATAAAAAATACTAGTGTTAAATAAATCCAAGCTCAGGTCCATAATTAGATCAAAGCAATTATTAAAGCACTTGAATGACCCCCAAGATTAAATTCTGCAGATTTAAAGATTATCAAAGATCTTAGCACCCAAGTAGTCTCATAGATTTAGGTACTTAAATATACCATCCAAGAAAGACAATTTCTTTCTATTTTATTACAAAGGAATATGATTTTAAGGACAAAGAGGAGGGATAGAAAATGGAGAACAGTCCTCTAACCCAGTAAGAGCAATGTCCTGAATTTGTGGGAGTTAAATGAAATTATAAAACAGTCT
>VYZS01022526.1:16967-28245 GCA_013400695.1 Neodrepanis coruscans
AATGTGTTCACAATGTGAGAAAGAAGAGCAGCACAGCGAGAACCTTAACTAGGCTGTTTCCAAACTTTTGACTGCCTAACCATGCAGCCTTAATGCTCTGTTACCATATTTGTCATGCACACAGTATTATATAGATACATATAATACCAGCTGTCTGGCTAGATATAGATATATTATTTTTATTGAAATTTTATCCTCAGTCTCCTCTCTACTTAACTTTTCACAGTTTTTCCTAAGCAGAATGTGAAATTAATACTTTAAAATTTGAGCTGCACTTTGAACTCATTATATTNAGACAATTTCTTTCTATTTTATTACAAAGGAATATGATTTTAAGGACAAAGAGGAGGGATAGAAAATGGAGAACAGTCCTCTAACCCAGTAAGAGCAATGTCCTGAATTTGTGGGAGTTAAATGAAATTATAAAACAGTCTTCAAAGGAAGAACAAGCATTAGATCCTCACACAGAAAGGTGGATATCAGGATGGAGATACTGCTTTTTGTCACTTATGAGCAGGATCAGATGCAAGATAGGTACACCAGGAAACTTTCTGGTGAAAACCCGAGTATCCTTAGCTGTTTGGATGTCAGGGAGGTTAGGAAATGATTTTGTGAGTTTTGTTCTTAGGTTCTATTTTTTTAATTTCACAGAAAACCTACCCCGGATATCTAACTGCCTCTGCTGAACTGATTTTATTTCCTAGTGGGTTTTCTTTCCTGATTACTTATATAGATCTTATATATATATGCTTTTTAACTCTGTAACTGTTGCTGTGTTATGTATGAGAACAAATTCTAACAAATGTAAAAAAAAAATTCTTCTCTAATTTCTCTTCACTCCTGGAGTTCAGTAAACTCTAGATAGGACGCATTTGTCATGCAAGAAAAGCTGTAGTGTTGATTCTGTCTCCAGTAATCACCCATCCATCTAATCCATCATACTTGACCAGATTATATGTAAATCAGATTACCTCATATAAGAATGTAAAAGAGTTTCTGGCTCCCTTTGGTAAACACGTCAGTCCAATAACCAAGACATCAACAGAAACAATCTTTAAAGGGGGAGAGTCAGTAATTCTAAAGATATGCTGATTATAAGTGCATACAACCACCAGGAAGGTTGTAGACAGCTGAATAGAGAAATCCTTTGTTGCTTAAACTGCTTAGATCCAAAGATTTGTTTGGCTAGCTGATCTTGCTGTCTTTGAGAAGACCTGTGTGCTTAATGCAACATTTCAATATGCAACATTAATTTTAATTAACAAATTGCTTGTAGACATACAGCTTTATCATATTGTTACTGTAATTGAGGTTAGGAAATTGTCCAAAGAAAATAAATTTGAGGCAATTCAGGCACAGGTAAATAGTCTGTTATTATCTATGAACCATTGTCATTATGGTCACTTCTGAAAAATCATGCATTTTCCATGGTTCATTAAATCTGTTTTACTGCCTGAATAAATGAGCTACTTCGAGATGTTAGCAGCAACCCCAAGCAGGAAGCTTTATTCCACTAAGAAAGATGGCAATCAGCAACAAGAAGGGCATTCCAGAAAACATCTTATACAAAATTCATGGTTTTATTAATGCATGATGTTAAGTGTTTTTGCCAGCTAGCTAGTCACAGAATTTCATCAAGATGTGCTCTTATAAACAAAGAGAAAGCATTAGCTTTTCTTTAGCAACTTTACTCTGATACATTTATTCTTTAAAGAAAAACAACCCAACCCAAAATCCCCAAACCAATAACATTCTCAATGTGGAAATTTTCTATTTCAGCAGGACTATCTACCAGACTGTCAGAAAATGTCTTCACAACATACAGCATGAGGCTTCCACCAAGACTAAGCAAAAAAATCCGGATGCTATGGAATAAGAAGAAAGTCAAGAAAAGAGAAGGGGAGCTGGTGGAGTGCCCACTTCAGCCAGGGGTCTGTGCTGCTCTTGCTACAAACAGATTTTAGAGCAGGCCAGGCTGGTTAATGTGATTGTAGATGTTCCTGAGCAGGTAGTAACACAATGGCATATGGTATTTATATCATGCTGTATCATTACAGGAATGCTGTGAAGAGGGATAGCAAAAAAGAAGGCTGGTGCTGTGGTTTAAAGAGGAACACCCTAGAAATAAGAGAAAAAGGGAAACTACACCTCCCATTAGAGCATCCAAACAAGCCAGACTGCCAGTTCCTCCAGAGGGTAGGGCAGAACAAGTGGTGGGAGAAGAGGAAAGCAGAGAAAAGTCTGAAGGAGTGGGTACTAGGAGATTTCTGAAGGGAGCAAGAGACTACCTACAGTGGAGGGCAGATCTACAGCAAGCCTCAAAAATGACCTTAAGTGGCCTTAGGGATTACAAAGAGCAGTCAGGAGAGGACACTTTTTCTCAAACACAGAAACAATGAATGTTGTTAAAAATGTAAAAGAAAGCCTGGAGTAAAGGACTCATCTTTGTCAACAGTGATATTGGTTTTCCAGTTTTATTTCTCACAGTTTATATTCTGAATTTTCCCTGCTTAGATGGTTATCTTGTTTAAGTGTGTGTGAGGTTCTCAGATTTTTTTTTTCCCCCTAATAAATCCTAATTTAAAAGGCTACAAAACCATTAACTTCAGGTTGATGTGAAGGGTTTTATTTTATTTTAGGGGCCTCCTGGTGTAGGGCTTGTGGGCTGGTAACCCTACACCAGTGGTTGTAGCTGCCAGTACTAAGAAACCCCACAAAAGTGGAGGATAGCTAAGTAATAATGGAGAGTCATTGTAGGAGAGCTACCCAGGGCCTCCCTCCCTCATCACAGCACCAAAATCTGCAAGCACATATATGCTTACATGCAGGTATGTAGGTAAGTGACAGTACCTAGCCTCTTGCACCTTCCAAAGACAAAATCTATATGGCCTTGGACATGAACATGCAGCAGAAAAGTGGTGATGAGAAGATGTGGAATTAGTTGCTAGAATGGCTTTTCTAGACTGGTTTCTAGAATGCTTCCACTGCCCTAAAAGCTGTCTATGACTTACTTGAAGCTGTACAATGAAAAGATTTTTGTTGATGTGTGTCTGTCTTACAGCCTACAATATGGCCCTTTTTTATGCTTCCCAGCAAATCATAAACCTGCCCATGACCCAACACTGCCTGTGGGGCAGCCTGCGCTCCAAACCAGCCACAGTCAGGATATTGAACATGCTTTTTTTCCCCCCTGCAAGTGACACAGTGTGGAATATGTACAACATATTATATTGGTTTCTAGCCACCTGCCAGAATTTGATGGCAGGAAATTTGCACTGCTCTTCTTGTAGCCGAGTGACAGATAATAAGAGAGGGGTGCCATTGTTGGAACTATCTGTATCAGATTTTCTAATACAGCCCTGTTGTAATGAGATCATATACATTGCTCAAGCAACAATCAGAACTTCCACTGAAGGAGTAAACCTGAATAATAATAAAAGCAGAAAGCATTTTAAGTAAATAGAATTTCCCAGATACTGCATAATGTTGTTTGTTATTGCTATCTTTTATGAGCCTTGAGAAATATATTTTATAAGAATGATTTCCTTCAATATAAGCTGTTATCATGGAGGTCTCCTATGTCAATTCTTATTTAAAATATATTTTCTTACAGTCTCGAGATTATGGAAGCATAAATTAATATGACCTCTTTGCTTCCATTCCATGTTCTTATAAAGCCTTGCTGTAGCTCTCCAAAGAACAGTTATGTGCTGCTTTGTACAAATGTAGCCTAAACCACTCCAAATAATAAGATCCATTTTGGCAGTAAAAATTCATTTTATGTATAGCTTTTGGAGCCCCTGAAAAGTCAAGGTCTTTCAGTGAACATTGCACAGAGCATTTTTTTCTAAGCTTGAGAGTTAAGAAGCACATAGACGATCTCTCGCTACTCTCTCCTAATGGAAAATCTCCATGAGCCTGAGCAAGTGCTGCTTCTTTTGAAGAGCTTGTGGGAGCATAAAAAGGGAGCCTGACAGGGCTAGCAGCCAGTGCAACAACAACACCCTGACCAACATAGGAGGAAGGGCAGACTATTTTCATGTGCTATAGCAGTACATTATTTCCCTGTTGCCTAAAGCTTGCCATTGGCAAAAGGACAAAGCCAAAACAAACTCCCATGATGAAATACACATCCTGTTTAATGTTTCCCTATTAAAGCCATTTTCCTGTTTCGCACAGTTTGCATTTTGTTATGGCATATATTTATTATTGCTGACAACAAATAACGAGTGTAATTTCATTATTTTATCACATCAAGTTCTGATCTCTGGATCTTAGTAGACTGATTTCTGCTAGTGTAAAAGAGCTGTATGATTTCAAAAATTCTTCCTTAAGTAGTTAAAATTAATTGTTTGCAGGCAAAGAGGAAATATACCTTATATATAAAGTCAAAATTTATCATTAGTACAATTGAAATCCTAACAGTCTAACCAAGAACAATTATTGGTCCAGATGTAATTGTTATGGAAAGAGAAAGAATAAGCTATGCAGAAAATTTTCAGTATTAAAAATAGTAATGCAGTTAAATTTTTACAAACGCACCTGGGTTCTATCTCTTTCCATGGTGTTATCCTCACCCTTCTGATGTTCCTCTTACCCCTAAGACTGGGGGTTTCATTCTGATGATGACGGTATTCACAGTAAGTTGTCAGTATCCAAAGTCCTTTGCTATCTCCATTCAAAGCTTATGGCATGTTACTAGCCATGGCAATACTGTATTACAGATCTATATAATGACAGTGGGCTCATGTATAGTATCTTTTCACTTTTCTTAGAGAAATGAAACAGATTAATCTTCTTTATGCTTTTACTGTAAAACATGAATTTTACCCCTCCCCCAAGTTATTCTGTGATTCTCATAAGCTCTTTGTTTTGTGATCTTCAAAAAAATGTTTATATGGCAGTGGTGGCAAAATAGTTACATAATGTAATATATAGAGATTAGTGAAATTTATCATGATGGACAAGGTACTAAATTTTCTGGCTGCCACCTGTCCAGACAGTGCTTCTTGTTCTTTTAGCCTCTAGCATTTTTAATTCTATGATCCAATATGTCTTAAAACAAACCTAGAAGTTATAACACATAAAGAAAGAGAAAAAGCTGGTAGGTGGAGAGCCTTGTATAAGCAAAGGCAACAACTGTTGAGACTATTCTGTATGCTTTGTTTTAAAAAGCATCACATGTCTAGACCCTGTCACTGGAGTATTCAGCACAAGTGCACCACAATTAGTTTCAATGAACTCTCCTATTTTCTAAGAAATTACATTCTAGATCATGGTATCTACATGAATATTTTATTTTGGTCTGTTTCCCCTTTGTCATGGTTTTACCACTAGGAGGCGTGGTACTGACAAGAGAGATCCAATAGAAGCAACACACACCAAAAAAAAAAAAACAAACAAATAACAAGGTTTATTTTACACACACAGAGCTGCTGGAAAATCGAGAGAGAGTGAAAGGAACCCTGGAGGACCCAAAGGGAAGAGATATCACACTGCTATCACTGCTGCATGGAGGCACTCTGCTGGCACTGCCCAAGCTGTGGTCATGCCGCACTGCTGCCCACGCCGAGACAGAGAGAGAACCTCTGTTTCTGCTGATTTTAAAGGTTGTCTGTTCTTGTTTTTTCTCATGCTTCCCTTTCCACAATGGCCATGGGAGACCCCGTGCGCACCTCGAGCTGTGCTCCACCCAGCAGTGTTGCGGTGGTGGCGTGGTGCATGTGGGAGAAGCTGGTGGGAGCCCACCACAAGACACTGGCGTGCTCCGAGCCACACCTAGCAGTGCTGCTGCTCCCAGCCCCCATGCAGCTCCATCACAGACATGAGCACGGGCCAGGTCAGGCAGGGCCGGCCCCGCCATGTGCCGACCCTGCACTCACAGCCCTGCTTTGCTGCCTCACCCTGCCATGCCACGAGGTGCCAGGGTCTATCTGTTTTGCTTGCTTCACTCTCTGAGGAAAAGACAAAAAAAGTTTTAGATAGACACCCCCCTGCCCCCTCCAGTTACCCCATAACAGGAAACATGGATTCAAACATTATCAAATATAAGAAAATTTCATCAAGTACAAAAAAACTCAGATGCAAGTCTGCATCTCACTGGTCTTTCCTGTGAATAGCTTGTTGGCCAGTTAATGGATTACTGGGCATAGTGTTCAGTGCTAGCCATTGTAACGACTCTTGTCCAGCTGAAACAAAATTTGCTAGATAAATGAGAATAAATATGAAGAAAATAAGGTGATTTTAAGACCTTTTCCAGTTTCTATCTCCAGCCTTCTTGCTACAGCATCCCCAGTACAAGGCCACAGTTTTTCTCTGATTCCCCATACATCTCACAGGAGATACAGAAGAGCTGTTGCTCTGAAGAGCAGATGAGGATAGAACAGCTGGAATGGGCCCTTCTCCATCAGTCTACAAGTCTGCTTCTGTCACCCTGTCATATATAGCAGAGTCGGGAAGAGTCATGGTACTGTTCCTCAACCACCCACACCAATGCCATTTCCACTCTGGTATCCATAGTGGGAGCTTTCTGTCAATTTTCCATTTTTTGCTACCATTGCCTTGTAGCACAAGCACGGAGATAATGACAGACAATAGAACCATTAATAAGAATGGAAACAGAGATTTATATGCCTTAACAATCAGGTCAGAACATGAAGAACTAGTGGTAAAAAGGCTACCATTACCAGGAACAAAGTCTACAGTAGAAATAACTTCATGTCTTTGCTGTTGTTACCAAAAGTATGACATCTCTGCAAAGTCCCTTAGTACAAGTCTTCTGAGACAACAATTGTCTCTTTAAAACATTCTATCTTAAATTCATATCAAGGAAAGACAATGCACAGCCTTGAAGTAGTTGGTGGATTTTTCATTTCTAAGTGTCCCTTCTGTTTCCTTGGGGTTTTTGCTTCTGCCTAATTTCCACTAACTTTGTAAATTATGAGATTTCATAGAGAAATATTTCTTTTCTCTGTGGCAAATGCACAGACTTCATACCATAAAATACTGTACAGCTGATCTGTTCTGTGTGAGAAAACCCTGTTCTTTTTTCCTGGCTACTCTTTTATTTTAGCAAGATCTAGATATCCCATCCAGAGGAAGAGGACAATACTGCAAGATGCTGCGTACATATACAGTAAGCAGCAGCTTCTGTTCTGAAAAATTTATGATTATCCACTCCATTTATCTCAATGAGATGTGAACTTTCAAGTTTGCATGGTCCATTAGGGCCTCAAGTGAGCAAGGCATTTAAGCATGTGCTTAAATCCATCCATATTCAGGAAACCAATTAATTACATGCTTAATTTTAATGATGGATCCTGTACTGAGGCTTATAAAACTAAACTGCCATTAAACTTGGACAATGTCCCCTTTCCCTTTATTAAAACAAAACAAAACAAAACAAAACAATGAAATTTTATGCAAGAGATCATGATAGCGCAAAACAGGGCTTTTCAATTTCCATGTGCAACAATCACGAATTGAAACTGTGAGGACTACTTGTAATAACTTTAATCTATCCAGTAAACAAATGTGACAGGAAGCAGAAGCATTAATTCACTAAAATTAACTTTGCCTAACGAGACGGGACCACTTCAGAGTGGCAACATGAGGCTTCTGCCTCTTCACAGACTACAGAGGCAGCCTAGGGATATTAATTTGTCTAGCACTAAGCAAGCAGTCATTCTGTATCTGTGTAACCAGATCTAGAATTCAACAGTCTCCCATAGTAGACAGAAAATCCAAAGTGAATTAGCTAGTGGTACATTTCTGTGTATTTTCATCTTCAGCTTTAATCGCTCCATTAACAGTGTCATAGAGGCCTTTATTTTGTTTTCTAAGCATTGCTATCATCAGGCAAACCAAAGTTATAGAGTTATTTCACACTGAGATCTGTATGATGCCTATTGATGTCAAAATTATAGGTTTCTTAAGAACCAGTGCTGCAACCTTATTATTAGTTCACTAATTGCTCATCCAGTTTGGACTGGGTATGGCATTTCATAACATATTCCATTTCACCTCTCTCCACCACACTATGTAGTGTAGCTAAGTACTTTGAAAGCTTTAAGGAGGTCTTTCTATTTATGAGGGCAAAGGAAATGTGTAGGCATTCCTTAATAAAGTAGGTCTGAATCAGCATTAAAAAAGTTAGACATGAAGCAGCAGTTTATTAGAAAGGAGGTTTAGAAATGGACAATTTTAGCAAAACTATTACTCGTGTTTGAAAATACTGGAAAGCACTAGACACCACCAAAAAATTAAATGAGGAGACAAATACCACAGCTTAGCCCTGCAGGTCAGGGGAATTGTAGGCAGAGTCTGGCCCATCTCTGAAGGCTTAATTTTTACTTATATTAACTGCTTAATCTAGGGAGTTCAGTTTAACACCATTAGAAAAAGCAGAGTACATGTTTAACAAGTGAAGAAACATAAAAATACCTCAAAGCTTCAGCTCAGCTCATACTACTCAATACAGCTGCTGGAGCAACATTGGCCTGGGGCACATGACAAGTGGTAGAAGAAGATAAAGAGGTCAGCAATATATTTACACATACTAACATTACACTCTGGAAGGAATTATGTGTTCCCTTCATAAATGTACACATTGGCAAAAAAGGTGAAGATTTATTTTAGAGCAGTGAATTGATGGGCTGTTTTTTTCAGGAGACCACTATAATAAAAAGGATATTTTTATTAGCATTTGGGCCTGAAATTCAGCAGCATGCAAGTCTACAATCATTAGATATGGCAGGAAAATGCATCCTTACCTTTTCCCTCCCCAGCCTCTTGGTTACCTTTCCATTCTGCCCCCAGGTTCCCTCTCCCTTTCCCAACCATGGAGTAAATGGATCCAGACCTCCATGTGTACTTGACTTTTCTTACAAATGTTAATGTCCTTGCCAGCAAAAGCTTGTGATGGCAGCCAATGTGAACCCACGTATACACTGTGGTGTTCCACTGTCCTTCAGGAAATGGAAGAGCTCTCACAATTCCTTTTTTTTTTTTTTTTTTTTTTTTGCAGTGTGCAAGCTTTTGCATGGTTTGCAGTGTGGTGATTATTCTCAGGGAAATGAAAAAAATGAAAAAGAGCTCGTGATTCCCAGTGTGAGAAATAGTTAAATATTTGCTGCATCACAGACAGAAAGTGAATGTGTGCACTGTGACAGAAAAGAAAGAGAAGGTCCCTCACTTCCAAAGATGTTTATCCAATACTGGCTTATTCCAAAGCATATAAGCCACTGCAACAGTCCTGGGAGCAGCTCCCATTTTCTTGTCTCTTGGGTGACTGCCCACACAAGGCTGCTGTGCGAAAAGTGGGCCCACCTCCTCCTTTGGCCATGTTTTAAAAAAAAAGCAACTTGTTGCTTCTATATTCTCTTCATGTCCTCCCATGTAGTAGACAGACTTTGGAGGAAGGTTTTGTTCCTAGGCTCCAGCTGACAGGAGCTTTGTTATGAGCCATTGAGAAAATGTAGCAATTCTTCACATACATAGAGGGACACAAGAAAGATTTTAGTGGTGTTTGGGCAGCTCCAAAATTAGGATTTCAATCAGTTGGGAGTGCTCCAAGGTTGCATTGGGGATTTTGGATATGATTTTGGATCCTGTCCCTGAGGCTGTAGGTAGGCAGGAGTTGCGTGACGGAGCTCTCCTTAGCATTTCCTACTGCAGGAACCTTCAGCCTTTGCCACAGAATCTCAGCTTTCTTCTTTCTATCTTTTATATATATATATGTAAGTGTCCTAAAAATGTATGCCTTCAATCTACTTTGAGTCATCAAAGAGCTAAAATCAACACTCCTGGGAGCCTGGGGACAGAAGTGGTGCTGTGCCCCTATGAAATTTGACATTTTCCTAAGGTACCACATGAGTCAGCATTTTACTGCATATTTAATTATTTTGCTTCTATAAGAAGTCAGAATGCATTAATTTTTTAGAGTCCATTCGTTAATGAGACTGAATATAGCTGCATCTTGTTCTGCATCTTGTTCCTGCAAAAGAGGAATACATTGATGTTGGTAGGGGTAGGAGAAGCAAAGCTATATCACTTAGTCTAAAAAAAAAAAGAGAGCACAGAAAGAAGAAATGTCTTTCTACTAATCATATTGCCTGTTGATAAGAGAAATGATAGCCTGACAAGCAGAGGAGAAAATGTTCCTTAGCATCTGATATGACTGTAAGAAAGTGAGAACAAAGGAAAACCTTGTATGACCTTTCCCATTACCCTATATGCCCATACCCATGCAGCACTTGGATTTTATTACAGCTCTTTCTTCACTGCATGCAGACTTTGTTCCTTTGATCTTGGTAGACTTCTGTTCTTTGAATGAATTTTTCCTTGGGTAATAAAAAGTCCACCTGTTTCTGTGAGTAAGATTTTATGTATGCCACTTGAGAACAAGTGCTAAATAATATTTACAACTTGAAAAGGAAAGTTTGATCTTGATAAAAGCATCAAATGGACAAATGACCTCAAAGATATACCTGGTAACATGTAGGGAGTAGATCTGAAGCCAGTGGAAAAGTGTGTGGGCGATATGGACTGCTATTAAACTGTACTGGTGTGTTAAACTGCACTGGTGTTCACCACCTGTGGAGCTGGTCCAAGGTCAGGATGGAAGAATCAGGGCAATAATTAGACATTCTGTTTTCCAATTAGAAACCACAGATGCAGTAATGAAAAGCTTTCCTGAACATCATTTATTCTATTATTGGGTTGGATTTTTTTAATTGGTTCTTAAAATTAATTCTGTTTAAGTGAGTAACTAGACAGTCACTATTCAGCTTGGGAAGTGCAAACAGGCTGGGGTAACCAAAGCAGAAAGACTGAATTGATTTTCATATTAATAAGAGAGTTCATTCTAAAGAGAAAAGGTTAATTTGCTTATCAGTGAGTTTATGAAGGGAGTGCTTGTGGCTGGGGTGATAATTTATAGCTAAACTGTATTTTTAAAGGCAAAAGTGATTACAGAAAAGCTCGGAACGGCATTTGCAGTATTATGCAACAGAACTGACAATGATTTTCTCTGTGCTTTCTTCTTTTCCAAGCACAAGGATTTGAGAAAAAAGCCAGAATAATAGCGCTGTCAGTTGTAGTCTTATTCTTCTTCTACACAGAATCACAGATTCACAGAGTCAGCTAGGTTGGAAAGGACCTCAGAGATCATTGAGTCCAACCTTTAACCTAACACCATCTCATCTACTGGACCATGGCACTGAGTGCCACATCCAGTCTCTTCTTAAATATCTCCAGGGACAGTGACTCTACCACATCC
>VYZS01022526.1:28555-48181 GCA_013400695.1 Neodrepanis coruscans
AACAGGTGGGTTAGCTGGTCATAAAAGGAGATCAGGTTGCTTAGGCAGGACCTACTCCTTCTAAATCCATGCTGACTGGGTTTTCCTTGTTTCCTTGAGTATTGAAACTCCCTCATTTCATGGTCACTGCATCTCAGATGGCCTCCAACCACCACACCTCCCACCAGCCCTTCTCTGTTAGTAAACAGCAGGTCTAGCAGGGCCCTAGCCCTGGTAGGCTCACTCACCACCTGTGACAAGAAGCTGCCCTCCATACACTACAAGGACCTCCCAGACTGCCTCTTCTCTGCTGTGTTGAGTTCATAGCTGACATCTGGCAGGTTAAAGTCTCCTACAAGAAAATGGGCTGGTGATTTTGAAACATCTTCTGGCTGCTTATGGAATAATTCATCCCCCTCTTCATCTTGGTTGGGTGGTCTATAACAGACTCCCAGGATGTCAGCCCTGTTGTCTTCCCCTCAGTTCTTGCCCATAGACATTCAACCCTGTCATCAATGACCTCAAGTTCCATAGAGTCAGGAGGCCTCCTAACATACAGAACCACCCCTCCACCTCTCCTATCTCGCCTCTCTCTTTTCAAAACCTTGTAGCCATCTATTGAAGCGTTACAGTCATGCCACCATCTTTCTGTGACAGCAACTATGTCATAGCTTTCCTGCTGCACAGTGGCTTCCAGCTCCTCTGCATGTATTAGTGTACATGCACCCATGCACTACATGCTGGGCTTCTGATTTCACCCATAACTCTGGCTTATCACCCATGGGCTTGTCCCTTCCCCCTAGCTTAAAGGCTTCTTGATCAGCCCTGCCAACTCATAGGCTAGAGTCCTCTTGCCTAGATGATAGGTGATAGATGATAGTCAGATAGATGAAGCCCATCTGACTCTAGCATGCCTGGTGCCATAAAATGACTGAAAAATCCAAAGTTCTGCTGGTAACACCAGTCCTTAAGCCACTTATTGATAAAAAGGATTGTCCTGTTCTTTTCATCTTTCATCCCTGCTACTGTGGGAACTGAGCAAAACATCACCTGTACTCTTGTCCCATCAACCAATCTACCCAGAGCCTTGAAGTCCTTTTTCATCACCCTGGTACCCCTCTTATCAGTCTCATCATTGCCAACCTGGACAACTAAGAGCAGGTAATAATCAGATTGTTGAATTAGTTCAGGGAGTCTCCTAGTAATATCTCTATATAGATAATACACAGCAGATATCTTAACAAATGCAGAACCAGAGACAATGCTTTCCCACCCAGCTTTAACACTGCTGCTCATAGTCTCATATAGATCTTTAGAGTCTGAGAGTATTCCTCAAATACACGTGACTTTTGTTGGACTTGGCTTCCTCACAAGAGTGCTGTCTGTAGGTACTGAAATTTAGGTGTTATTTTTGGTTAGCATACTTGTTGAGATTTGTGAATTTTCAGAGAGGCAAGCAAAGCAATTTATACCTAACATGAGGACTTGACATGCTGACATATTTAAAATAGTTGTGAACATGGGCTAATTTTTTTTTTTGTCTTTTATTTTAGCCATGAAGAAACTGATATTTGAGCAACTGAACACAGGAAATACGAACTTGTTTCTTTGATAGGTCAAGGTTTAGTAGTTGAAATTTTGGCTAGTCACCTGCAACGTTAAGTATCAATAACAGTGGTAACCACGCTACTGAGTTAAGAAGTGCTGTGAAAAATGTGACTTGATGCAAATGACTTAGAAGAAGTTGCTAATATAGTAAGAAAATGTTTGCAATGGTATTGTATTAACGTGGATAACGAGCAGTGGCAGCAGTTTGCCCGTCCTACCTTTAGTGCTATATTAAAGGCTTAAGCAAACATGCAAACGTAGACAAGCTCAACAAACAAATACTGAGCTATGTTTGCCCTTTAGAATTTTTTAAATAAAAATGTCATCACATCACCTATACAACTGTGGGTTTTGCTACACCTGACATAGTTTGCATAAGGGTGGAGTGAGAAGCCCAAATCAGAGTAACATCCAAAAGGCCACACTTCAAATTTCTACTCATTTTCCTGCATCTGAGTTTGCAAATTCCAAACTACTTGGCAGTAGACTTTTTTGTTGTTGCTATTCTGTGATATCCTGGTCCATGACTGAAGCTCATGGACATTGCTGCACTAAAAGTAAGCTAATAAAAAATATAAAATTATCCTTTAAAATCCTGCCTCTGAGATGTTGTATGCTGCCTCAATTATTTCCACTTCCTTGAATATCTTTCTGTCCTGCCATAATGCTAAAAAGGGGCTGCTGGTTTTCTTTTTAGCTACAAGCTACTTCAAATTCTTCTGTTATACCAGGCATAGAGCTTTACCTTCTCCTTCACAGTGAAAATAGTGATAATTTGGCAGTAAAAAAAAGAGGTGCCAGGATCTCTCTATTTGGTCCAAATGATATATCAATCATGCAAGTTGCCAGCAATTTGATTCAGCTATGAGCTGTGAGTGAAACTTGATGTTCAAACATGTGTTATAAATCTTCAATGGTTTCCTTTCTGATTAAATGCCAATCATATCCTACTAAAGCTGGACAGATCCAGTGTGCCTTTGTTGTGCTGCCTACTGCTTTTCCCAGCTTTCAGCAATTCGATTAAATCTGAGTTGTTCAGTGTTGCACATTCCTGTTAACCGATTCACTTCTGTCTTGCAAACAAAGGCCTCTGATGACAAACAACAAAAAAACCCCCACAACACCCCCCAAAAAACACCAACGAACCAAGTACAGAACCAATCAAAAAACAACCAACCAACCAAAACCAACCAACCAAAAAAAACCCCCACAAACAAACAACAAGCCCCAAAACACTGATGACATTGCACATCATTTTCCTTTTGGATACCCTAGGCAATTCAGGCATGGCATTCAATTCAGTTCATGCCTCTGAATGAACCTCTGCCTGAGAAACTTCCTGGACATAAAATGGCTTCTTCACTTTAACGAGACGATTCATGTTTGTAGGACTAAAACTGAAGTGCATGGTAACTCATCAAGAGTAATTGTAGCTGTCTAAATCAGATAAATCAACTGATCTGAATAAAAGGGGTATCTATTTTTAATACTGAGATACTAATTCTCTGCGTCCTTTCTTATGAGTGCTGAGGACATGGCTCTCTGCTGAGTGGTTACCACTCCCGGGTCCCCTACAAGGGTTGAGCTCTGAAGCTGGTAGGATGACTGGGCCCTTCCTGCTCTCCCTGCTGCACCATGACCTGCGGAGATACTCTATGGGTAGATGAATTCAAAAGACTTATTTCTGAGGAGTTTAAAGCATGTTTGCTCAGGGGAATTCTCCCAGAGGAGAGAGAGCCATCTTTTCCTGAACAAATGTGTGTTTTTCTCCTTCCGCATTCCACAGGGATTGGCTCCCTCTGTGGGAAGAAGATAAGATTACAGACTTCTCAGAAGGTCCCTGCAGCAGGTAGGGAGGACAGGAGGAACTATAAAAGCCTTGAGAAGAGCAGAGGTGTGTCTTTCTCCCAAGTCCCGGTGTTTATAGCACTGTTAAGTTGATATTTTTAGTATTTTCACCTTTTGGAAAATAAATTTTCCCAAATCCTTCCATTCCTGGCATTTTTGGGGTATACTTGCATTATCTTTCCTTCACACATGCCATGCACTGTTTGCTGTCTCTGGTGCTGCTCCTGGAAATGCTCTCTCCACCTCCGACTGTCTTGTGAGAGCTACCAGGTCCTGATGGGGCTCTAGGTTGTTGACTACATTTCCCTGATCCTGGAAACCCCCATGTACAGCTTGATCTAACATTTAGCCCTGGGATGTACCTCAGTTCCTGCTGATGCCGCTGCTGCCTCACTAACAGACACACAGTTCATCTCTAGGATAATGTCTGAACTTCACAAACCTGGAGAAGACAACTAAGGGATGCTCAATGCACATCAGCTCTTGACACCTTTGAGGAGGAAAGGCATGTAATCAGGAGATAAACTGCGGCTGGTTTATACACAGGTGCTTCAGACTAGAACTATTTTAGGCTCTTCTAGTACAGAAAAGAAAAGAGAGTACTCCTGCACTTTATAAACGCACTCGGCTGACATGGACAAAAGTACATACAGGCTATAAAAAAAGAGTTCAAATTGACCAAGAATAGATAAAACCTTCGGGATGCTATCTGCAGTGAAGATTATATATTGCAGATCACAAACTATGCTAAAAAGAGTATCTTCTTTCTGTGGCAAAAGAACCATTGCACCTTCCACATTTCCAAGCTCACATGTGGGCACGATAAAATCTTAACAACATGCCATTAAATATGCCTTTACAACATCTATTCTGCCTCAGCTAGATATATCTGTGAATCCTTCCTTTGCACTGAAGATTAAATAAACTCCCTGGACAGCTGAGAAGAATTAAAGTATGACCTGATAGTTTCTCTGCTTGACAATAATATTGTCTGTCGGTTTTTGCTGTATCCAAGTTACTGTTCTCTGATTCATGCTCAGAAAACAGATATTGATGGGTTTACCTGATTAGCATCTGTATACCATTTGGCCTTCCAGTCTCAAAATCTTTTATGAAATGTTGCAGCAGGTGGTTTCTAGACTATGCAGAGTGATGCTCAGTGCAAATATTTCCATTTATCACCTAACTAATGCCTTGAAACTCTTTTTTCTGTCTTAAACAGCAGTGTTGTTGAGTTTGGCCACCGGAACCTAATCTATTGACTGCAACACAGCTTGCACCCTGTAAGAAGGTATGGGAAGGTTGTCTGACCATTCCAATTCTCTATTATAGGAAAGAACATCAGCTGCTAGCTGGTCTAAATGTAGGTACACCAATACCCCAAATGTATCCAGTAATTTTGGGTAAGGCATCTGCCAGGTAAGAACACAGGGAAGGAACTCTTCTGCTACTAGTATGTAAGTTCTTCTTAAACATGACCGTGCTCTCACCTGCCACGCAACTGAAATACCCAAATTTTAGTCCACCAGCAGCCAGTCATCAGATTGTGTGAGAAGGGAGAAGCTGTGAGGAGAGGATCCCTTAGGAAAAAGATAGAGGAAAGCAGGACACAAGGGTTACTCACGCAACGTGCAGTCTGCTACCTGCCCTAAGTTGCCTAAAAGAAAATGTTTACTCACTCATTTTTTATTTAATAAAACTCTATTTTAGACTTTTCATTCATTTAAGATTTCCATCAAAATTGCCTGGAATTCCTTTAAACACATAGTATTTTTGCAGTAAGTGAAAGGAGCAGGTAATTGTGATGTGTCTCACAGGAACTATCATCCACCTTCAAGGTTCGTGTGGAGAGAGTGGAAAACTAAGTAGCTTCTGAGAAAAGACCGCAGTTGAATTTAATATCCATTACCTTTTTTATTGTGAACAGGTGGCACAATCTCCAAAATAAGGGAATGCATTGATTTTCATAATCAGTATCCGTGTGCAAAATTCACATGTTCTGTGAAAAGTTATGAAGAAGAAAAATTGTGATAACCATCCTCAGAGACTACCTCCTCAACCAGTCTATGGAAGATTGATGGAAATTTCAGGAGATAGAACTAAGGCAACAGTAGAGATTCAACTCCCTTCAGCCCCCTGAATCTAACAGAGCTGAAACAGTGCATCACCCCCTGATAACATCTCCAGACTGCTCTGCAGGAGCTAAGCACCATCAGGCTGAGGATAGATGATATCAGCATGAAATGCCCAGGTTCCACACCAACCTCAGGACAGCTGGAGAGCAATTTGGGCACTGCCGGGACTCCTCTCTCCATACCACAAGGCCTTCAGAGAGACCCAGGGTAAAGTGGTGTTTTGGCTCCTGCTTGTTTTCAGTTTATGGCCAAGTTGTACTGTTCCAGCTTCAGGTCACAGAACACGAGCCTGCCATGCAATACAGATGGAATCTGTGTGGAAAGCAGTGAAAAGAGGATAAAGTAGCCAGAAAGTGTGTGGTGGCATAACAAGGATGATGAAATACAATCATAGTTGCGTAAGAAACATATATGTTCCAGCAGGCATTACTACATTCTAGTAGCTATTACAAAAAAATTAAAGCTGCAAAGAAAATATGTAAGTTCTCATTTTTCTCGTTTAGTTTTGTTTGTTTGTTTGTTTTCATTAACTTCTCCTGGTTTGGGAGTCATTTCTATACACACTTCCAAATTCCATAAAGTGAATTGTGGACTACTGGAAATTATTTTAGATATTCTGGCCCATGTTACAACAAACTTCAAGCTGATGGCTGAACTGTAACTTTGGAATCCAATTTAAATTGGCCATTTTTGTACAAATCTATACACTTTTTATTATTGCAAATTGATAGAAGAGACATTCACCACTGTAAAGCAAATTGTATTTTGTTTATCTAGCATTTAAATGTACAGTGCTAAAGCAATTTAAAAAAAAAAAAAGAGATGAAGGAACAAATAAGACAAGTTCCAAAATCGTTTGACATTTGCCTCAACCATAATGATTTTCAAGCACTTTTCAAGCACCTCCAAGCCTTTCGTTGCAAACTGCTTACATTTGAATTCATCTTTCTTAGCTATGGCTGATTAAAACTGGAGACAGTATTGCAGATGAAGTGTAAGCAGTTTCTTGTAAAATGGCATGAATTCTCCCTCATCTTTACTGAAAATAACCTGTCAGAGGCACTTTTGGATTGCCATTGACTTTTCACAGCACTTGGTGGCTCTCAGTTGTCCCATGGTCAATACGCCCAGATCCTTCTGAGAGTCAGCCATCCCAAGCTAATGACCTCCCAGCACAAAAGAAAAAGTGATAATAGAGCCCAAGCTCAGGCCCATTTATTGTCTGTACTTTAAAATTTAATTCCACTTCTACCACTTATTCTCCTGAGGTCATTCAGTTCTCCCTCCCGTGACAGTCTGATGATCTTTCTACTGGTGCCTCCTCATGGTGTCACCAGCAAATTTCATTAGTGCCTTTTGTGTCATTCACACAGCAACATCACTAAATATTGAGTAAAACAGATTTGTTTTCTCTTGCATTTTTTTGAAAATAGCCATGAAACTGAAGTGAGCCCTTTAACAGGGGCACAGATGTAGAGCTAGAAAAGTTCTTAGCCAAGTACAGACATCCCAATAAAGATCCTCCTGCTCAAGGGATTACAGATCCATTCGCATTAAGGACCCCATTGCTGAGCTCCTTTGGAGGCACACTCCAAGAGAGTCACACAGTCTGCACTCTGGCACAATTATGGATGAGCCAGGCAGGAGTCAAAGCAGTCAGAACATCCATAAGACATGGCTGCGTGCTGTCAGGATAAGCATGGGAGTCCCTGCTATACCAAGGCTGCTGAGTTCCCCTGAGCCCAAGGACCATGACATATGCCTGTATGCAACAGCCACCAGAGCAACATCTGCAGTGCTGGGGGGTCCCACTTTGCTGCCAAGAGCAGGGCTAACCCATAGCAGTCATAGGGCATATGAGAGCAATAAGAGAAATAGAGACGGGTCACAGGCCTTCCAGGTAATGAATACAACAGATGTCTCAAATTTTCATTTTGATAACATTCAACTTGTCTTGTCACTGGCTTTAAATGCCCATGTGCAGGCGACACGTCTTTGTGCTCCAACTTTCTCCCTGGTCGTGTAATACACACACTTTTATTTGAAGGAAACCCAGATACGTGAAACTCTATGGCCTTGACTTTTTATTCTCAGCACCCCATGCAGGTTGTCTGAAAAGAACTGTTATAAATATTTTTCAAAGAAATTGGGGTCACCTACTGCAGTGAACTGAACATAATTGGGAAGTACTGTAGATATCCTCTGTTTGGAAATGCACTGCGTGTGGATGACGGCTAGTTCAGTTTTATATGAGTTTCTGGCTTCACATGCTATTTTTAAGAGCTGTAAATGGAGCAGGTCCTGCCCTCCTCCTTCGACCCTCTCCTCCTACTCACTGATTTCTCATCTTAAATTAAATTGGGTACAAACACTGTAACAAATAATTTTCTATCTACATTATAGGAAGACAGACATAGAGAGAAGTTCAGACACATACAGCATGTAGCATCTTTACAAGATAAGATCAGCAGCATGGCTTTCTGTTTTGCCTTTAAAAATTGTAATAATCAGCTTAGAATGTTTATCATTCTGTAAGAGGGGTACTCTTACTGCTGCCTATGAAAAGAGATGGCTGCGATAAAAGATTACCTTTGTGTTTATCACAACCTTTTAATTGTCCACAGCATGCACCCTTTGAGGATCTAAACTGTGACCCTCACAAGCTTTGCATTAAGAAAGGAAGATGCTACTATCATTTGAGAGTATGTACATGTTAAAACTGATGCATCTCTTTCAGCCTAAATTTAAAAGGGGAACCAAAAGGCTGCTGGTTTCAGCTTCCTTATCTTTATCATCTTTATCTTTTTATTCTTGTCTTACAAGAGGAGCTAGAAAGCAAATATCCCTTCCGTGCTGGCTGCTGCCATTTTCTGCTTTTTACGTTACTGAGGTGAGCACAGCAGTCCTGGTTTGCTTGAAACAGGAGACTGATAACAACAAAGGCAGACACCCATCCTGACTCCCCCAGGCTTTCACGAGTGTTGGCTCCAGAACTCTTCACAGAAGCTGGCAGTTACAACTTGTTGATTTAGCCCCAAATCAAGTTTTTTTAACTTGTGCCAGATATTGACTGTTTTGTAGTCAGATGCCAGCTCGGAATGGGATGTCCTAAGCTCCACAAGTAAATGTTCTTCTCATGCCATTTCATACAGCAAAAAAACCACAGTGCAAGACATCCTCCTCTGAAGTACAGTTACTCAGGGCATCTTTAGAGGAACTTTTCAATGCACAGCTTGAAGTGATTGGATATTATTGCTGTAAATCAGAACTTTCAAACAGCTGCTGTTTCTTTATAGCTCTTCTCTGTATTCTTGTCACTTTTTCTTCTGATGGCACAGGTCTCAGGACCATTCCTATGTTTGGCCCAAGAACTCAAATAAAGATGCAGGGTCTTACAGTCTGTTTCGTCCAGGAGAAGAAATTGATGGGGACACCAGATAACTAGTAAAGATAACTATGTACCTTCTCAAGAAAAGGCAAAACCTTTTTTACCACTGTAAAAGGAATTGAAAAATATATGCTCAAATCTCCTTTCTAAAAGGGCCTCCCAGGGCCTTTTCTTGGGCTAGACTCACCATACATTGGTGAGTACTTGAGCAGTGCAGAAACAATCATCACTGCCTGCCTACAGAGTATGTTTGTTTGTTACTTAAACAGTAACAAATCCAGCTCAATTGGTATTGAAATGAAAGTCCATTGTTCCGACCAGTGGGGTTACAGTTTCATACATCTTTGCACTGGACAGAAGCGCTACTTTCTAGGGTTTAGAGATGACCATCAATTCATCTTCCTGCTTTCAGGTGTTCTAGAACTTCTTGCAGCCAAGCTGAAGGACAATGATTTTTCCCACCAGTTTGACCCAATCTGCAAAAACATCCTACGTGCACCTACCCAAAGCCATGTGTCAAGGCAATAATAATTCCTGGCTCTGTAACATGACTCTTCTTTTATATGGCACCCAGCTTGCAAGACATGATTTCACAGTTTTGCTGACTACTCTGCTTCTTCTAAAATACGGACTGATTATAGGTAACAAGGAGACAATTCTGGATTTAATAATTTATATGCTGTTTTCCTGAGGAATGGCTGAACAATTCAATACAAAGGCTCTTGCTGAAATCCTATGCCTATAACTGCAAAGGCATTCTCAGGAAAAAGCTATTCTTTTGCTGCTTCTCACACCTACTGTGCATATACTTACTATCTATTTGGCCTTCAGTGCTTGGCATCCCATACTGTATTCAGCCCAGCAAAATACAGGTGGAACTGCAGTAGATAGTGGCATATCCCTTCAAGCTTAATCTGACAGAGGTAACATTAAGGGCATCTTCTTCAGAAAAAGTAGATTTTTACTCAAGAGGTAGAATATGAAAGTGTCCAGATACAAAGTGTTATGAATCAAACAATAACACAGCTCCCCTGATAATGACCATGTTTTGAATTATTTTTATTTGAATAGTTCTGCTTGCAATACCAATATCTACAGTGTTGCTTGGTAACTATTTCCTGATACCAGGAGACTGAAAAACACTTTTTCAAAACTAAATTAAAATTCTGATATTAAGTTTCAGTTTTAATAGTTTAAGTGCTGTCCAGCCATAGCAATATTCTTGGTAACATTCTTTTGTGGCATTCATTTTTTTTTTAATTTCTTATCTTTCCAAAATATGCCAAATGAGTTTACAAGTAAATATTTCATGCTCCTTCTTTGTAAAAATGTTGTAAGCAGAGTCAGTGAAACCATAAAGTGAGAATACAGGTGATCACAAACACCAGTTGCATGATTTTAACAATGTAAGTAGAAAGCAAGTCTAAATTATCAGTGGACAGAAATAAAATTATCACATAAAGTAAAAAACAAATTATATTAAAGTATTGCATGGAAAAGAAGTGGATATGTTAAAAATTAGTCATACTCCTCTATATTTATTTTGCTGGTGGTGCAGTGCCAATGTTTACTTATTTTCCAGAAGCTGCATTGTGTGGTCATGAAGATAAAGGAATAGAATAATAATAATAGTAATAACAATAATAACAAATGCAATACTGTTGATAGAATCATTATTCAGTAACGAATAAAATACCACAATTCTCTACTAAATTACGTGTTAAAATTTACTTCAGACAATAAAAATGATAATGAGAAAGAGGAAGGAACAAAATCCCACTGTGCTGCAGTTTTAAAAGTGTATCTGCTGATTTTCTCACAGGTTGCAAATTTCTGTTACAAAGGCATATTCCTTTCTATCTTACCAGGATTAACAAGTTCACTTCTTCTTCCTATGCTAACAGTGACAGCGCTCCAGAAGGGGGTAGGATGCTTGTAAATGCCACAGTGTGTTGATTTGTGGATACTTCTATGACTTAAGAAACGTAGCAGTTGTGTGAGATGACCCCTAAAACCTCTTTTTGCTCTCTGACAATGTCAGATTGTACAGAAAGCTGCCTAGGGAGCAGTGTTCAAAGATTAAATTCCCACCTCCCCAAATATATGCACAGTGACTTTCTGAAACATGACTGATTTTCACAACACATAACCACTGTTTGTTCTACTTGCTTTCTAAGTGTCTTGTTTTGACTGAAGGCATAAAACTGGCAGTTCAGAACTGTAAGGGCAGAAGACGATTGGAAGAAAGCAAATAATGCTTATTTAACACCTATTCGTAGTAGCAAAATTTTAGCTAGTATGTGGGTAAATGATGACTTAATTCTCTTCCATAACTCTTACAAAAGAAGATATATCCTTAAAATCTCTTTGGAAGAGCTCTTCCTTGGCTTTGAAGGAGCACCAAAATCTGCATGGTAGATGACAGAGAAGTTCTGATTCTCTCAAAATTCCACAGCCACTGGATGCACTTCTGAAAAAAATCCTTCTCAACCATACAGTTTGGTGGGGACTAGGAATTTCAACAGTGAGAAGTTTGTGAAATGTAGAAAAGGATATCTGTAGGAAAAGCTGCAGTCTAAAACCTCCCCCAGTTCACTCACGAGGTGAAACTGTCTTCTGAGGTTCTGAAAAAAGAAATGGAAGGCTTGTTTGTTCCCAGAGTCCAAGTGTGTCCTAGGTGTCACCTTCCTCTGGAGGCTCTGGAGCTTTCGGTACTGGAAGTCTGCAAAAAAACAGGTTAGATAGAACTATCTGGAGAGATGCTGGCAGGCAATCTTGCTGTACGTCAAGGGAAAAGCCCAGAAGTCAGTCATCTCAGGAGGCCTCACTCCCATCTTTTGATTTCTAATGTTATTAATAGCATTCTGTAATAATTGCACTAACAGACTTGTCTTTTTTTTTTTCGCAAATACAGGAAGCACTTACAACCAACTTTCTTTCAGAAGGAATGCTATGCTACATATATTCTAGGCTCCAAAAAGAGATGCATGGGGGGATTTTTGCTCTGTGCAACAGAAACTGTCAAGCCCCATTGCTGCAATGAGCCCCAATAATTTAATTCTAAATACACAGAATATATCACAACAGTTGTTTATTTGTTGTTTAGCTATAGATGTACCGAATATTATCCAAAACCAGACACAGCGAGGGGGCACATCTTCACTCCACTGCCTCTCACCCAGAAATACAGCACCTATGATTCTTCAAATTTCTGTGGTGGTGTTTCATTCATCAATAAGTGCAGGATATAGTCTTCATGGTAAAACCACCCCAAAATACTAAAAAAGTTATGAACTCCATGCCAAGCAACAATGTTTGAAAAATGTTGGTTCTCTTTATTTGCTTTGGGGGGGATCTATACTTCTAGGAGTCACATTAGCATTTTTGCTATAATCATGAATTCTCCTGAGATCCTACCACTCAGTCTGGTGGAGCTTCTCAAATAGCAGTATCCTAGAGTGAGCCACGCTGCTGACAAATTAAAAAACAGATTCTCTTCTTGCTGAGGGGAAAAAGGGCACATTGCTAGTTTGGCATTTCATAGGCATGATAAGCTAAGAACCCAGTACTCCTCCCAAGTTCTGAGAATTTAATATTTCAAGGCATAAAACCATGCAGAACAAGAAATTGTGGTTGTTGTTAGTTTAGTGATCTTCTAAATTACATATTTTCCTCATGTGTTTTGATGCCTTTGATCACTTGTCTCAGTTTGAGACGATGAGAAGGGTTATCTAAACACCACTTGGATGAGACCTCCTAAGAGGAAACGCAACAGCTTTATTAAAAAAAATAAGATTATGAATGAAAAGATATATCTAGATATCTAGATGGATAGATAGATAGATAGATAGATAGATAGATAGATAGATAGATAGAGACCACACCCCCAACACACGACCCCAAGAAACCCAAAATACCCTGGGACCCAGTCACCAAAACCATCCCAAAACCCTAAAATTGAGTAATTGTTAAAAACTGTAACCAAAAAGATTCAGGCAGTAAGCAGAGTGCCAATTCTGCTGCTGCTGCTGTAGCCAGAGTCAAGAGTGCAGCAATCTTCCACCGTGGGAAGCGCATGGGAAGCGGGATGCAGGGAAAAAGTCCAAAACCCCCAGGGACCCGGCTGGAGACTCAGGCAACAGACCGCGGCCAGGACAAGGAAAACAGGCAGTCCAAAGGAGACAGCTGAAACCCGGCACACACCACCTTCATTCTCAGCACAATCTGCGGAAGAGAGCCAGCCTGAGCCCGCCAATCCTTTTAAAAACCTCCCCAACTCCCTCTCCCTTCCTTTGAACTCGCCCAACCGAAACACAGTTCTGAGCCGTCCATCTCGCCTGCCTTCAATCATCTTGCATCAGCAACAATGGCGGTGTCTATGTTGTCCACGTAGTCCACACTCGGCGGCAGGGCGGGTGCCCAGGACAGCGCTGCACTGCTCTGGGAGAAATTCGCACAGCCACGCGCACATCCACCCCGCAGTCCAGGCAACTGGGGAGCAGATGCATGCACAGGGCCACATCCTCCACTGCTGCAGCGCCGTGGTCCCTACCCACCACCGCCATTGGCCACCCTGGTGCCACGGCCCCCACAGGTTGCTCCTGCCAACAGCCCGCACTGTGAATCGGCCACCGCTGTTTCTGCTCATGCCAGGGGGCCCGCTGTTCCTCTGTCACCATCCTGGAGTCAGGTGCTGGAGCTGCCGGCGCTGCTCACCACAGTCTCTGCCCACAGCAGCATGGCCCCAGCTCCCTGTGAGTTCACTCTGGAGAAAAAAAAAATAAAAAAAAATGAAGAGGATTCAACACAATTACATATCACAGGTATTTCCTGGGCACTTAAATCATGACATCACTAATACTTTACTGTTTATTCTCTCTTCTTATTACTGTCAAGGCTAAAATAATATGTGGGAGTGAAATGCACTCAGAAAAGACAGATTCTAGTTTTATTCCCACGCTCACACTGCAAAATGCAGCATAAAATAAATGTGCAAGCAAATCCGAATTTGTGACTTAAGTGAGCTATTAATATTTAATATATGCAGTATCTATGCTTTTGCAGGTTTGTCCATATTTTATTCTAATGTCCTGTAAACATTCTCCAGGTAATTTCTGACATCTCTGGAGCAAGAAACTGCTATATATACAAAATTCAAACTGTGCTGAAGATGAGAAATGATGGCAGAAATAAGTGTAAGAGCCCTTTGATCCCTCCTTCTTCTCTGTAGCAGTAAATATATTCAGAAAGGCAGCACTGTAGATTTATAAATGTTAGCACTCTGAGTGAAGTCAAACTAATTTACTCTATGAACTTCTCTGACATTATGAAAACTTTACAAAGAGATCATTGCATATGAAGTATTAAAATACTATAATTTTAACATGAAAACCCCACTCACCAGACATTTAAGTTCATTTCTGTATATCTTCTGTGTTTAGAAGTGCTTTCAGAATAAGTGGGAACATCATAAAGATGGCAAAATAAATTATACCTCTAGAAGTTTAGGAATAACACCAACATAAAATAACATGGTATGAATCCATTTTTCTTAGACCAAGACTGTAGCAGTTAAGGAGAAGAAAAGTAGAAGGGGCTTCTTTTGAATGAATCAATGGTAATGAGGGACATAGCAATGCCACTGGAAATGTCTAACAGTGTTATTGAGGGGTTGAGCATATATTACTTACGGGGCTGGCCTTGTCTCTCAGGTGATAAGCTCATGGACAGTTTGTCCTGGGGGAAAATTATTTGATTAGTGTCAATTCAGGACTCAACTAGTTGCAAAGCTGAGAGCAGTGTGTACAGACATTTCATTGTTAGCTCCGGACTGGACTATTTTCAAGATAGATAGCTTGAAGCTATGAATGACAACACTTTCTCACACTGCTCTAGTCGAGAAGCCATGCACTCAGCACCACTGCCTGCATGTTACACATGTCCTTGTAGCACATCTTTAATTTAAAAGATTTAAGTAGTCATTAGGGTCCAAAGGGTTTGGGATGGCTTCCTTTTCTACTCTTTATTTCTACTCCACTCCTANTTATTTGATTAGTGTCAATTCAGGACTCAACTAGTTGCAAAGCTGAGAGCAGTGTGTACAGACATTTCATTGTTAGCTCCGGACTGGACTATTTTCAAGATAGATAGCTTGAAGCTATGAATGACAACACTTTCTCACACTGCTCTAGTCGAGAAGCCATGCACTCAGCACCACTGCCTGCAGAGGCAGGTCAGCCCATGTGGTACTACAAACTGCAGTTGCATTTTCTGACTTCTCTGCTTATGCTCCATGCTGATAGATAGAACAAAGGGAAAATCCCAGAAAGAGGCTAAGCCCGGTGGCTGAATCTGAGCAGATGATCATGTTAGTCAAGAAAGAGGATAAATAATATATAGGATAAATTCCTCCTGATGTGAAGCTCTCTCTTAGCAGCAGTTTTAGTTACAACTTTCATAGCATCTGTAACAGGCAAGGAAAACCATGATGGCTTAATTAGTTCAGAATGGTGCTCTGCATCTTTTTGGCTGCAAGAGACCTGTAATACCTTTGTCCCACTCTCTGTGGTGGTTTTCCATACATTTTAAAATCTTGTCCTACCATTTCATTCTCATCTGAGAGCATCTGTCAATAGACACCTGTAACTCTGAGGTAAAGGTCATACATGACCATCTACATTTTTCTGGCATTTGGCTGGAGAACCTGACCTCACCTGTGTACTGATCAGGTACAGCTCTTACCACTCTCCAGTCCTAAAGGAAGTAACCTAGTGCAACCCTAAACAGCAGTGGATATCTCTTTTATACAGCTAAGGAATGTGGCCATCCAAATTTCAGCACCCCAGTTCAACTACTGAGAGTTAACTTAGATATTTTTCTTCACAGCACCATCTAGTGCTACTTATGCAACCCACAATTTTCTTTGTCTTTGCCTTCTCTTACATAAATACACAAATAGATATACATTTTTAAAATAGACACAGAATGAGCCCAAGTCCTTTAAAAAGCATGTACTTGAATAAATTCTGGTTTGGTATTTTGTTTTTTACCTTGGGGAAATAAGGAGAGAAAAAAATCACACCTATAGATTTGCAGTGACTTACTGCATTCTAGAAACAATGTTGATCAAATTGTTATATGAACCTCAACATAGCAGGACAAAAAAAAAATTAATAATTTAAAAAAAATGCTGGTTGTTTAAGACTGTGTCTTTTGTCTGGACTAAGGAAATGTTTGTGTTTACCCCTGGGTTTACTAATATGGACACTCTTGACTTTTATATGCCTTGCCCAGTTTTTCTAACCTCAGATAAAGCTTTTTGCTTGACACTGTTAGAACATGTTTAACTTCACTGAATAAGGAATTTTGAAGATAAAGATTGTCTTTCCAATAGCTGAACAATCTCTGTCAGTTACAGGGTGAGCTCTTGCAGTAAACATTCCCTCCATGATGATCATTGCCACAAGAGCCAAAGACCCTATAACCTCTTCCCCAAAACTTGATTTGTCCTTTGCAAAGATAAAACTAAAAAAGAAAGAAAAAAAAAAGATACAGAGTCAAAAAAAAAAGAAAAAAAGCAGGGAAAGGGAAAAGATAAAAAATTAAAAATGGAAAAGGAGAGAGGGGGGGAAGGAGGAAAAGAGAAAAAGGGGAAAAGGAAGAGGAAAATAAAAGGGAAAGTAAAAAAAAAAGTAAACACAGCCAAGCAAGCAAAAGTCTTATTTTTTTAATCCTGATTATAAATAAATAATTAAGCTCTTACAATCATCCTGAAAATTGCCAACACATGGAGGGAGAAGGTATGAAAGTAGCCAGAGGTTTGCCCAGGAGTTTTTCACATGATCATCTTGTGCTTTCACAATTAATTCTTACAGAGTCTTCTGGAGATCACAGTGGGAACCAACTGCCATCCAGACAAAGCAGAGACACAGAGAGTTGTACTGAGTACCAGAACACTATATATTGCAAGGATTTAGATGTACAGGTGTTCTCCCTCCACAAAATAATGTCTAGTCTAGTTTCATATTCATTGATTGTAACTTTTTAATTTGACCTGGACAGCTTGTAAATTTTCAGGACACTATTCTTGAAAGCAATTCTGGCAGGTTATGCTTTCAAATCACTGGTTTCATGGTTGGACTTTATAGGGAAAGGTACATGTTTTAAATAGCTTTTGTGCAAGAACCCCACAGGGTATGCCCAAGGCAGACTAATGACCACTGGTGAAGCCACAAATGAAATAGGATAATATATTGATATGAGCAGTAAACAGTATTCGATTTTAACGGCAACTAGTATAGAATAACATGTCTAATTTAATTTATGAACCTAATCTAAACATCAGAGAGACTTGACACAGAAAAACTAGTTGCTGTATTGTTGCTGTATTTTTATTTGCTGCCCATCAGTAAAGGGGAAGGACGTTATAGCGATTGATGTTAATTTGTTCTTCTGCTTACGCTGTTGGTATTTCTTGCCTGCTCATGGCATTTTTGCAAGGAATTCTAGCTGTTCTTAATCCTGATTCAAAGAAACAATTGATTTTCTTGTTTTGATTTATTATCATTGATCAGACTGCAAATAACACATTTTTGCATTTGGCACATTGTACAGCCATAGCTAAGGTTACCAACCTTTTTCTATTGATCTCTGCAGGGAAGAAGTAACTATGGCTCCAGAAGTGCAAATGTTCTTTCTTTGTGAGCAGCTCTGCCCATACAAGTAAATCCCAGTGAAATCACTGGGGTAATTGAAGTGCACATGACTTTGCCACCTGAGACCATGACAATTCTGTACAGTTCAGCTCCAAACCAAACTTTATAATTCTTCTTTTCTTTATGGCATGCATTTTTGAAGACTTCCAAACGTTTTATATTAATAACTGAGAAAGCTAAGGGTTTGAGCCTGCCTGAATGTGGTCGTAGTATGACTTTGAAAGACAGAAAAAGGTCTCTGCAATGAGCAAACAAAATAATCCAGCTTTGTTTTTTTGAGTATTTGAATGATGACTTTATGAAGTATATTGAAATGAAAGAAAGAAGCCTCCTGCTAAGTTTTTGTACAAAATAATGAAACATTGCTGACTTCCATCACTGTCTAATTTTCTGGTCTTATAGGCCTGTCTTGTTTCACTTGTGCCTTTGCTAAATAAACGTGATCATTATATTGTTGTAGAACATAGCTAAAAGAGGAAGATTCCATTCTTGCTACAGCTGAAAGACAAAACATACCATAAAGCATTATATATGTACTCGAAGATACCTTTTAGCAACTCTTAAGAAAAATAGTTCTGACCTTCACAAGGAGAATAATATTCATGTTTTTTTAATCCCTTGTGCTGGTTAATAGTGTAGCTTTCACTTGGCTTTTGGTATACAACTTTTGCAAGAAATCTTCATCCTGTATAAAAGCAGACTTCCCCAAGTCAATGAAAATGAAAAGGAAGAGAGATTTGTCCCTTTGTGACCCTTGACCAAGGGATTAATCAGGCTTTCTGCTTTTCAAGATTAGCCTCTTTCTCCAGGTGAGTTGTTGGAATCATGGATGTGGGTCAGGTTGATGCTAACAAAAAAAGCAGCACTGCAGCACAATCTCAGCATTGCCTCAGCTGCCCCTGTTGCATTTTTGGAGTGCAGTATTTTTCTCAATGGGGCTCTTCTGTGTGTGGCTGGATACCTGCAAAGCACAGCATAGCAATGCGTTACAAAGCAATGTCTTGGTGTTTCTCAGCTTTAGCAAAGTAGCTTTTAACAAGACATTTCCAGAAAAAGGTAGGCTTGCTGAAATCAGAAATGGATGACCAACATCTTGATAATTGTCTGGCTTTAATGATAGCAAAATCTGGCATAGCGAAGGAATTCCCCTTCAATGCTTAATTTGCAGGATCAGAGCTTCCTGACCAAATTAAAAAAAAAAATAGATTGGGGAAATTATTTTGTAGCTCAGCTAGTTTTGTATCCCAAAATGTGCCTAATGGAAAAAAAAAGATGTCAATTATTCCCATTCTGTAAATATAATTTATGGTATTGAGAGTCTTTTTCCCTTCACAAATCTACACTCTGAGAATGAGACAACACTTAAACCCACAGGTATTTCAATCTTAATACCAGCAAAAAAAAAAAAGAGAGGTTTTTTTTTATTATTATTATTTTTACTCTGAATCATCCATAGCCAAATAGCTGAAAGTGGAAATACTTCATACACATGCAGAGGCAAAATAGATTTTGAGTGGAAACTTTTTTGGCAAGTATGAGTCTAACAGTATTTGAAGTAGATGAGATATTGATCCCTAAAATAAATAAATAAATACAAATGTCCAAACCTTTTAAATTTCAGGTATCTGCAAAGTTAACTTCTCATTCATAAAACTGACAAGGAAAAAGGTCCTTTCTATAAAATTGCTGTGAAACAGGATTTCTCTCTTTTCTGAGGACAACAGCATGCCTGAATTTGCATATCATAGGTGGAAACCTCAGGAGTGGTTCCTGGACCTTGTGGTCCTGGGTCAGATCAACTTGATAAACAGAGATGTTAAAAAACCAGTCAGTGTCCAGACTGGTTATTAAAATAGCAACAACAGAAAAAATATCTCCAACCTTCCAGGAAATCACATTCAGGTTTAGAGTTTCAGCTCTTTCTCTGGACTGTTCCTGGGAACTGAATACTGTT
>VYZS01022526.1:55573-81197 GCA_013400695.1 Neodrepanis coruscans
ATATGAGGAGAAAACAACTTCACACCCACTTATTACTGTTTTATATCATTTTTTTTTCCAGGAAGAGGCTTGGAATTATGATATATTCGGTTTTTAAGCTATTTCAGGTCTACCTTTTTGTCCCCTCTTTTACCAGATTTATTTTCCTTTATGTTACTAGCATCCGTCAAGAACTNACGTATGCAAGGTACAGAATTAAATAAATTTAATTTTTTTTTCAGCCTCTGTTATTCCTTTTCTTTTCTGTCACCAGAGTTTTAACACACAAAGCATGCTGTTTGGCAAATCTATCAAAGAGTGTTAACAAGGGAAATTACTAATGGGCCTTTTGATGGCAAAGAAAAACAGATGCTGAAGTGAGCTGGGTTTATTTTTTCGACTGCTGTTTCTGGTGCTGTTTGATCTTCTTTCCTCAAAGACAAAGCAAGTTTGAAAAGGGGAGAAAACAGAAAGAACTACGGATTAAAAAAATGTGGCTTCAGTTTCCAAGGCAGTCTCTCACTGTCTATCACAGTGCAAGTTCCCAGCACTAGGTCTTATCTGTTGTGACTAGAACTGACAAACCTCCACAAATCAGGTTATTTAAAACTTTGCTTGAGCAGCCTTTGTGATTACAGGCTCTCTGACATGTTATGAAACAATCCTAGCTACCAAAGCCCAACTCTGAACAAAAGCAAAAGAAGAGGAAGAGAAGGGAAGAAACACACAATACACTAGNTTGTTCTAGGTTGTGCTGTATTTCTGATGTGAGAACTTATTATCCTCTGGCATTCTCCAGAACCACTGTTGCTCTCTGGGCATGAAGATGAAATGATGATTTGAACAGTTTAAGCTTTCATTACTCTAGTTACTATTTAAGTGAATTCTCAGCACATCAATATTACTGCACTTATTTTACCCACATACTAGCTATTTACCCATCTTAATATTACCACATTTGGTCAGCTTATTTGTACTGGACTAATTCACATTCACATTTCCTGACTTTGAGCCCATAGACTGAACTGAAACATTTTTTTCTTTAGAAGGCTTAAAGCAGATCTCAAGGAAATAGGTTTTGAGGCCACATGGTATGACAACTGGAACCGTACATCATTTTAATCCAAACCACAGGACTGCGCTTGCTATACAACAAAGTTATTTACTCCTGTGGAATTTGGAAGGAAACGGGAGAGCTGCAATGCTTCACAGCTTTGTTTATAATGAAGCAGATTTTAAGTTACCTGGAGAGTCCAAGCAAATCAGAGGTTGTACAAACAAGTACAGAAATGGTTTCTCCTTCATAGAATTATTATGGTACAGAAGAAGCCACACAGTCAAGGAAAAACATTTCAAATTGTCCAAAGTCAATGAGCCATTTGATAGATTTCTGACTTTCTCTTCATTGCCTTACCTGTCCCACACTGATAGGAAATGAGTATTGAGGGCAATCTTAGCATTCTTTGCAATAATGCTTTTCTAGTAGTTAATTCAAGGCAGAATCTATTTTCTGAACAGCAGTAGATGTTGGCTTACCTGGCCAATGTATTTGATCAGATACATACACTGGCCAATGAAAGACCTAAAACACATCTCAGCATGGGAGGTGAAATTACTGCACTTTTAAAGAACATAAGTGTGTAGCAATGTAAGAATAAAAATCAGTAAGTTGATTTCACTGTAATTTTTTTGTCACTACTCTGCAAGTTTGGGAAGAGCAGTCGATGATGTGAAAGTCAGCATGTAAAAATTATTATCACAAGAGTCAAAGTCTGAGATGAAGGAAATAACTGAGTGAAAACTCCTTCCAGTGAAGCAGCTGTTAATTGTGTTCATCATTGCAGTGAATGTAAAGGAAAATTAAATTAACTCGTGCCCTTTGAAGATTTTTTTCCTTCTACTCTTATTCACAGTCCCACTTCCGGATGCCTGTACTGAAATGGCACACTTGTTACAGACTTTGAGCCCTTAATACTGTCACTACCTTTTGGACCTGCATAAGCTTTTCAACACTTCTTCTCTGCAGGGCTTGTGATAAAAGAAAAAAATCCAGCACCAAGACATAAGCCACCTGTCTCTTGAAAGTAGTGCCTCATATCTTCCCTGAGAACACAGAGTGCTCCAGGACCTGAGACAAACACAACTCAAAGAATCTCTGGGCTGGTGCTGAAGGAAGTAACTCAACCTCTTATTCTTTTCTATCTCTGTTCAAAGTAGAGACAGTACATAAGAGACACACACTTAGTTTAAGAAGTGTTCAGAGGGAATGAGGGTAAACCCCATTCCCCAGATACCATTATCCTTTTCTTCAAGAAAATATTTCCCCTTAGCAATTCTCCTCTATTGCTGTTTCTGGTATGTTGTACATTTGCAAAGTTTTTTTTTTTTCTTTTTCTTTTTTCCCTATTGTTTTTTATTTCTCTTTAATCTTCCCAAAATAAGAAATTTATAATCTTACAATAAGCACAGATTTGAAGACATTCAAATTGAGAATAAGAGAATCTGAAACTAAATCTTCAGTGATTGCAACAATGCTTCTCTCAAGACAAGACTCAGCTACCATCACCTGCGGACCCTGAAAGCTCATAACTGAATTCAACCAGGTTGTTCCCTGTGCAAGGCATGAGACTCATACATCCAAAATCTTCTGACCAGGTAATAACACCAGGCATAACACAAGGAAGTTGTTCACAGGTAGCCTACAAACTGTCCAAAGACACCAAAGGGAGAAGGCACAGTATGAAATACTTGCAGATTCAGTTTCTCAGGAAACATTCTTCCCCATCTCCCAATCTCTTCGGAGTAGTGTGGCACAGGCACACTGTATGAAATAAGTATATTACAATGGAAAGTGTCTCAGAGCAGAGAGACTGTGCTTAAACTGTGCTTAATTTAGGCAGTGATTTCTAATCTAAACGTTATACAAACAAAGTATCGCATTTCCATTTGTTTTCACTGAAGTCAGAGAGAAAAAAAATACCACAAGATTCATATATTTAACTGTTTTTAAAAGCTTTAGAAGGAAGGAAGTCAACCTTTAAATGTACTCAAAACACTACAATAGTTACATAAAAGGGACTAGAGTAGTATGAAAACCTGAACTGTCTTCTTAAGAACTGCAAAGTTGATTATAAAGGAGATGCCGTCGAAAGGACTAACGTGTAAAGGTAAGACTTTCTTTTCAAAGGCAACAGGTTGGTGAGTACAAAGACAAAGGAGCTTTTGAGGAGCACCCTGAAACTCTTACACCACTGAAGTTTGCACAAGAACAACAGAGAATCATGCAGAAGGGAGTCCTTGATGCTAGCTAAAACATTCAAATTAAAGTTTTAAAGTTTAGCTTTACAGATTATTTCATTTGTTGTGCACTGAGCAAGGTACACAGTAAATGTTAAAAGGCTGTCTGTACTATAACTACAAAAGAAAATCTCTTAATCTTTCTTTTGGTTAGGGAAATGTGTATCTTTTCCATCTCTGCATCTTTGCAGTAATAAGTGGCAAGGGTAATTAAGCAGTAGTTAGGAATCTGCTGAGTATTGCATGTCCTTAATGTGCTTGAAAGACATTCTAGCATTACAGATGCATGTCATTCTTATTGCTTGATAATTGCATTTTAAAGTTTGGCATTTCAATTATGCTAATAGGCATGGAGTTATATTTTAAATTTAGTACCTTCTTTTATGTGCCAAGTGCTATAAGTTTTTCACCCCTAGATTAGCAAGACGTCATGAAAATCCGGACTGTAACATCCCATCACTTTATTCTCATAGTCTAATTAAATGCTGACATTGTTTAAATGAGTTAAATCGAGTATGTTGATTTTGTGTATGTTTTGCCAATTTAAAGCAAATTTAAATTAAGAGCCTTTATGAGAGTTTCATACTCCTTCTGGCATGTTGCATTATTATATCATAATAGATGTAATTTAGAAGATTATATCACTCCTTAATTCATTCTCCCAGTTGTTTAGGAGACAAATTTGGCCTCATCAATTTGGGTTGAATGTTTTGTTGCCTGTCTTAGCTATGTAAGTAAACAAGTAACTCTTAGAGAAGCCATTTTAAAATTCAACACAGGCAACTGCAGGATGCTGTGGTGGGGTCTGTGTTTTCAAAATAGACTGGTGATCCAAATACAAATTCAATTCTTGAAACACCTGTCTTAAAAACCATGTAAACAAGCCTCCTATTCAAAACAGAAGTGCCTCACATTTTGTAGAAAATCATGGTTAGTTTTTTCAAGTCTGGCAGCCAAAATGATTAGCCATCCCAAAAGCTTAGGCTAAAAAGTAATTAAATTCTTAGAACTGATTAACCTTCTTAAAACAGCTTACATACTCACAAACTCTGGCTCTAGGCTGTACTCTATTATCTATGCTAAAGCCTGTCTATAACCTTTGGCTGAAAATTAAATAGGAACAATTAGTTATGTCCTGTCTATTTTAATTCCACAATTGCATCAAAACAGATGGATAAATGAAGATGATTTGGCTACAACACTATGGCACCGCTCCAATAAATTAGGAGCTTCAAAGGAGAGAAGTGCAAGAAAAGGGGAACTTACTCTTCTATATTAACATGAGAAAAGAAAAAAAAATTCTGCGGTAGTCTTAATAATACTGAAAAAAAAAATGATTAGGTTATCTATGTAGGAAGTAGTTGAAAAATTAAATGAAAGCATGGAAAAGTGATGAGAAAGGGAGGACAGTGAAAACCAGAAAACATTGTGAATAGCAAAAACAGCATCCATCAAAGTGATCAATGAATGGAAATGTAATACAAAGGAAAAATACAGTAAAGCTATTCTGAGGAAAAGTAGATTTTGAAGTTTTAGGTACACTGATCATCAGATCTCAAGACCACTCAGCATCTGAAACACTGTACTGCATATGAAATTCTATTAGGATGATTAAGAGACCACACTCTTACTTATAGTTATTTACCTGTAACTTTTGTTTCTCAAAATGTTTACTCTTGCCTTTTTTTCATGGCTTAGGTTACCTAGCGCTAGTGAAAAGAGGTAAAACTAAGAGAGTGCACTACCAGCAGGTAGAGATAAATAGAAGATGTATATGCAGTCCAGCACAGTCACAGTTTCCAATCCAACATATATCTTATAAAGTGTGAAGCTTAATCAGCAGTCTAAAAAGTTGATGTAGGGGACTCATGTCCTTGGTTTGAGGAGACAGGAAGAGTGAAAAGGACAGAAAAACAAAAGATTGCAGACACACATCTGACAGCTATGAGTAAATCAAAGTCCCTAAGGGGAGATGCTGGTGTGTATACAAATAGACTAGAAACACCTGCTTCATGAATAAGCTTAAAAGATATCACACCTGATAACCCACTGTACTTCCTCTCCAGTAATCAAAAAGTCATCATGAATTCTCCTGGTGTGATTATTGTTAAATTCTATTTGCAATTGCTTATCTACAAGAGGAATGTTTAAGCAAATGAAGGCAAATCAGTTGTTGGTATCAAGTTAATGTCTGCATTCAATATCATCTCTTAGTTTCTTATCCTTTTTGCTGAGCTGACTCATGTCATTGGAATTAGAGGAATTAAGAGAAAAAAATTAATTTAACCTAAAGTATTTGCATTTTTACAAATGTACGTTGTATTTAGAGCATATTTCATGTTCTTCATACTTAAAAAATTGCCAATTCTTTCAAGCATGTCTCCCATAGGAGAGACCAGGACCAGGACCATAAAGTTATATTACCTTTCCCCACCACAATGAAGAAACTGAGAACGAAGTTAAGATGCTGTTATAGAGACTGAGCTGATCTTTGCCTTCCACATGTCATCCCAGTAAGACAGGGAATGGTCTTCCTAGTACAGAACGGAGCCGGACACCTCCTGCCTGCTCTCAATAAAGAGATACTGTCATCTGACTTCCTGAAAGAGCTGACACCTTGCTCCCAGTACAACAAATTAGTCTGGACAATCAAGAGAGTCTTGCAATATGTGGATTTGAAAGTAATTAATCCTAGTAACCAGATTTTACCTGTTAGCTTTTCCCCACTAATCAGTAACCAGTTCAAATATAGATCAACCTATGTGCTTGTGAAAAAAGAATGCATATACACTTATCATTCATACATGCTAGGCAGGGACAAAGAACAAATTAAAATGCCCAAATCAAACTTAATTCTAACATTTCCTGTGTTTTGAATACTTGGCAAACAACTTTAACCAGTATGCAACTTTAAACATTACAAATGGTATGCTAGAAATGCCTGCATCCTAAATTCCTGGAATAATGCAGTATGGACCCCACTGACATTTGCCATCTGTGCAGGGGTTCTAAGCTCCCAGTCACTTTTGGGGTCACTTTTTTCCTATGAAAACAAAGAACATGTCTCCCCACATTAATGATGGCAAGAGGTACATAATTTGTCACATGGCCCTACAGGGGTAGGAAAAACTTTCTCTGCTTTCCTTCTCTTACATAGCCATACCAGCACCAGTTGTACTGTGGCCTTCTGTGAGTCAAGTTGAAATTGCATTCTATTTCAGACTCTATAAGCAGTGAAACTGTCTAGTGTTCTCTGTCTGTGTGTACCAACATTTATGCATCTTGCCTAATGTAGCTATTAAATTAAAAGATCCTACTGGTTCTAATTTGCCTTCCTGAATCAAAGTGTTCATCCATTCCACTTTAGGTAAAGCTCCATAGAGAGTCTATTTATAAATGTTGTCAACGTGGTTAATGCTTTTGACCTTTGATGGTGAGCAATTCTAATGGCTGTGCAACACAGGAGCAACATTTTTTGTTACTATTCTGGATGTTCTTGTTCGGGAACAGTCTGATGGCCTCTATTTTCCTATTTTTCTCTATTTTTTATTGTCTGCAAAATAAAAGGAATTATTTGGTCAGAGTACAGACCAACTGAGTTTTGCACCAGCTCATGAGCAATAATCCACAAAACATTGCACACATCAGCTTCTAAGAATCCAGCCCATCAAAACACACAGCCCTTGTGCCAAGTTTTTTACCCTACAAGAGCCAAAATTAACATTACTTTAGAACTTGCATGCTGTCTCACAGAGAATTCCTAGGGAGCTAATTATGGGGAGGCTGCTTGAGCCATAGGGTTAGCACCCCCAGACAAACACAGATACTGTACCAGCTATATTTATGTATAGCTGGGTTTCTTGCTCCCCAGATTTTTCCACAATAAACTAGAAGGAGACAGCAAATATTGAACCCAATTCCTAATCCAGACAGGGGATCGGGAGCAAGCACGGAGCCAGTAAACAGTAGATATTGGAGGTGAGGGAGATAGATGGGGCATGATACCAGAGCTTTAGTATGTGTCTGGGTACAAAAAGCCTTGAACCATGGAGGTGAACAGTTTGACTTGGTGAAGGTCCCTCTGTGATGGACTGAAATGTAGTTTATATCTTAAACATTGTTAAAATCATAGAAAAACTTTTTTTTTTCCCAAGCTGCAAGGAAACAACTGCCTGCCTTCAAAGCACCCCCCTTCCCCAGTACGCTTCCTGACTGGAATTTAGACTGTGAAGGGGACACTTGAGATAAGACTGTTATCTAATCACCTCAGGCCTGAGGAGAAATAAACAAGGCTCATCACATGTGGAGGAGAAGGGTTTGGGGTGTGTGATGGTGAAATCTTGACACCAAACAGAGTACACCCACCCTGGGAAAACAGTGTACACACAGGACATTCACAAGAGGCAAATGAGAAGGGGTCATAAACCACCAAAGAACCCCAAAGTTCCCCCCAGACTGATTCCTGAAGCCTTCCACCACCAAAGGATTGCATGTGATCCAAGTGAGGCAACAAATCTAGAACCTGTCAAAAGAGACTGCAAAACTTCCTCCGCTGCCCACTCCAGGGGAGGTGCCTGGCATCTCCTGTCATCCATTGGACTCTATGTGTTGTGGGACCCTCATGACCAAGAGGACCAGAAAAAGATTCACAGAACGTCATTGGGTTCCACAGAGTGGTGGTACTTTTTCTATTAATCTCCCTCTGTCACTCTCTTTCTTCCTCCTCCCTTCAGCCTATTCCTATTTCTTTCTATCTCTCTCTGCCTCACATTTACTGTTAAATAAAATCCATATTATTGACTTTGGCATATGGTCTCTTTTGCACCTTAATTTGGGCAGAGGCATTTCTAATAATTTTAATAACTGGATCCTAACTCCCTCTCATGTAGGTAAGTGCAGGGAGGATGTGCTACAGGAGAGACTGAGATGAAGGGATAGAGAGATTCCTCATGCTACTTTGATAGACAGTACAGAACAGCACAGAGAAATTGCCTTCAGTGCCCTCTACAGTAACAGGAAAACCGAGTTCCTGGTTTCCTACTTTCGTGAATTGCTAGTTTAAGAATTTTTTCTGGTTTAGCTGTGTAAGAATTAGGTATAAATCTTTGGTTTGCATTTCAGAAGAGGGAATCTGTGATGAAAGAAATATTGGCAGTGTTCCTTCATTCTTTTTTGAGCTGTTGGAATGAAGTAGGCTAAGCCTTCCTAATTGCTAAGTTCTTAGCAAAAATATGCAGGATTCCCAGCATGCATTCAGGTCTGGGAAAAGGCCAAAGACAGGAGTACCATGCCAATCCAATGTCATCACTTACTGGCAATCTGCCACAGCAGAAACTACACAGCTGAAAATTGTTTGGTTATAGCAGCAGTTCATATTTTCTTGCTGGAAGGATGCTCATCTCCTGTAGTGAACCTTCTTTAGAAAGGCGTAAAAGCTCCTGCTCTAGTATTTGTCCAAGTGGGAGTATGGAGGAAAAATAAAAACTGTTCTTCTATATAATCTCAATGTTCTTTCTAGACTACTTCTGGGATCCTGAAGAGAAGAATAAAATAGTACCACTGTATGTATACTTTATACACAAGTGAACCAAAGTGGGCATAAGGTAAGGACTACATCCAAGAATAGCACTGAAGATGTCGCTTATGACAAACAATTTCAGTGTGAAATCCAATGCCTTTATCAAGAACCTAGAACACTCTAAGCACCTTCATGCACTGCTGGAGTCATGCAGCCATATTATCTCCTACCTAGAGAATACTGTCTGATGGGCACACTTTGCTGCTACCTGTGTCAACACTAGTGTTTGAATCCAGACCAGGAATAACTTCTGAACTGATCCCCACTTGTTGTACATTGATTCACATTAGGAACTGGTCACAGCACGTATGTACATGCACACACACACACACANAACTGCCTGCCTTCAAAGCACCCCCCTTCCCCAGTACGCTTCCTGACTGGAATTTAGACTGTGAAGGGGACACTTGAGATAAGACTGTTATCTAATCACCTCAGGCCTGAGGAGAAATAAACAAGGCTCATCACATGTGGAGGAGAAGGGTTTGGGGGGTGTGATGGTGAAATCTTGACACCAAACAGAGGACACCCACCCTGGGAAAACAGTGTACACACAGGACATTCACAAGAGGCAAATGAGAAGGGGTCATAAACCACCAAAGAACCCCAAAGTTCCCCCCAGACTGATTCCTGAAGCCTTCCACCACCAAAGGATTGCATGTGATCCAAGTGAGGCAACAAATCTAGAACCTGTCAAAAGAGACTGCAAAACTTCCTCCGCTGCCCACTCCAGGGGAGGTGCCTGGCATCTCCTGTCATCCATTGGACTCTATGTGTTGTGGGACCCTCATGACCAAGAGGACCAGAAAAAGATTCACAGAACGTCATTGGGTTCCACAGAGTGGTGGTACTTTTTCTATTAATCTCCCTCTGTCACTCTCTTTCTTCCTCCTCCCTTCAGCCTATTCCTATTTCTTTCTATCTCTCTCTGCCTCACATTTACTGTTAAATAAAATCCATATTATTGACTTTGGCATATGGTCTCTTTTGCACCTTAATTTGGGCAGAGGCATTTCTAATAATTTTAATAACTGGATCCTAACTCCCTCTCATGTAGGTAAGTGCAGGGAGGATGTGCTACAGGAGAGACTGAGATGAAGGGATAGAGAGATTCCTCATGCTACTTTGATAGACAGTACAGAACAGCACAGAGAAATTGCCTTCAGTGCCCTCTACAGTAACAGGAAAACCGAGTTCCTGGTTTCCTACTTTCGTGAATTGCTAGTTTAAGAATTTTTTCTGGTTTAGCTGTGTAAGAATTAGGTATAAATCTTTGGTTTGCATTTCAGAAGAGGGAATCTGTGATGAAAGAAATATTGGCAGTGTTCCTTCATTCTTTTTTGAGCTGTTGGAATGAAGTAGGCTAAGCCTTCCTAATTGCTAAGTTCTTAGCAAAAATATGCAGGATTCCCAGCATGCATTCAGGTCTGGGAAAAGGCCAAAGACAGGAGTACCATGCCAATCCAATGTCATCACTTACTGGCAATCTGCCACAGCAGAAACTACACAGCTGAAAATTGTTTGGTTATAGCAGCAGTTCATATTTTCTTGCTGGAAGGATGCTCATCTCCTGTAGTGAACCTTCTTTAGAAAGGCGTAAAAGCTCCTGCTCTAGTATTTGTCCAAGTGGGAGTATGGAGGAAAAATAAAAACTGTTCTTCTATATAATCTCAATGTTCTTTCTAGACTACTTCTGGGATCCTGAAGAGAAGAATAAAATAGTACCACTGTATGTATACTTTATACACAAGTGAACCAAAGTGGGCATAAGGTAAGGACTACATCCAAGAATAGCACTGAAGATGTCGCTTATGACAAACAATTTCAGTGTGAAATCCAATGCCTTTATCAAGAACCTAGAACACTCTAAGCACCTTCATGCACTGCTGGAGTCATGCAGCCATATTATCTCCTACCTAGAGAATACTGTCTGATGGGCACACTTTGCTGCTACCTGTGTCAACACTAGTGTTTGAATCCAGACCAGGAATAACTTCTGAACTGATCCCCACTTGTTGTACATTGATTCACATTAGGAACTGGTCACAGCACGTATGTACATGCACACACACACACACAGTGGCTTTCAAGTGAACCTGTCCCAAAAGATGAGGACCAGGTGTGCACTGGATGCTACCCAGCTGCTAAAATGGGCTCCCTCCAAATAGGCCAAGACTAGTGACAGTCTAGAGGAAAACCTATCAACCTCTGTGACTTCTGGCTCCCCTGCAGCTGCTTTGCTCTGCAAACCTACTCCTTTAGGGCTACAATTTGCCAAAAGACCCCAAGACACAAGCTGCACAGCACCTACTGGGATCTCACTGCTGAAACCAGAAGCCATACCTCTTGGAATCTTGAATTGTCTGTGATCCTCAGCTATGACAGCTGCTTCCCTAGAGAAGTGCTTAGTCACAAGCACTCCTCTAAAGTGATGCTGTTTTGAGGAGCTGAAATATTCCCTGAGTGGATAGCCAGGAGAATTATGTGGTAGCCATGCGGTAAAGACACTTCCCTGAGGAGAGACTTGGCTCTCTGCCTGGAGGTAACTTGCAATGTAACACACAGCAGAAGATTTAACCTCCTGAGCATTAGGAACAAAACCCAGAATTCCCCAGTACTGGTACCCACAGACAACCTGCCTGAGATGCTCTTTAGGTAACACAACATGAGACTAATGAAAATAAATCCATAAGCAGATACTACACCAGGGCCATGTTTCCTGCAGTCAGTAACTACACAGCTGGACTGTCCTGTATCCCCTGTTTGCTTTTGGGGCCCTTATCTGCCCTCATGCACTGTGCAGGCAGCTTTAGCACTCGCCTGAGGTTTTTGAATTTCAGTCTTGGAAGCAGCTGCCCAAAATTTAAGTAGCGTAACTATTCTCAGACTTACTGGTGGATCTGGGCCAATGTAACAGGTCCAGCAGCAGAACCAAAAACGAGGAATGGGACTCAGATAGTCAAAATATGCAAAACAAATGCCTAAATTGCTTTCTCAGGTACATAAGTCACTGACCAAGGTGGGTGCAATAGAAACACATTACCTACCTTCCACATAACATTTGCATATAACATCCTGTTGTGGGTTAGAAGATAAAACCGTTTTTCCCCCTCCTCCCATCCCCTGCCGGCCCGGGGGAGGGCGTGTGTGTGTGTGTGTGTGTGTGTGTGCGCCCGGCTAGCCCAGTGTGGCTGCGTTCCCCACCTGCAGCGTTGGTGCGGGCCTGGCCCCTTTTGGGCCGGTGGGAGCAGCTGCCGCGGCCTGGTTTTGCCTGCAGGGGTGCAGCGGCCCCCTCCCCCCACCGTATTCATGCCGGGCGGCGTGGCCGTCCTTGGTTGGAGCTCGGCGCAGCCACGGCAGCGCCGGCACGCGGCAGGCTCGGCGCAGGGAGCTGCTGCTCGCCCAGCCCGGCATAGGTGGCGTGGCGGCCGCCTATGCGGACATGGCCATGGCGCTGAGGGCGCCGCCATGATCGGATATGCACTTCCGGCCCGCAGGGCCGGCATTGCTTCTGGTCCAGCCTGGCGCTCCCGTGAGCAAGCAGGGGGCAGGGCCCGGGTGCTAATCAACCAATCGGAGGGAGGCCGGCCCCCTGGGGGCCATCTGCGCATGTGTAAAGAGGGGTTCTCTATAAAAAGGCGAGAGCGGATGCCATCTTTCTCTTTTCTGCCCTGGACACGGCCGCGGCAACATCGCTCCTCGTCTCCGCGCCGAGGCTAACCTGCACGTGTGGACGGATTAGCGATCCAGTGGCGGCAGCCCGGTGTGGTATTTCCTGGGGGTGGACTCTTTCGGGGTCATGTTGATGCCGTAAGGGGGATGCTTAATATTTGGGATTTCACTATAGCTAGGTAGCTGAGTAATTTAGAATACTAAAAGCAGAAAACAGCCTGTCCTTGACATGTTTGCATTCTTCTGTATAGATAAAGAGGTAGCTAGACCAAAACATAAAAGCTGGGGGAACTAACAGGGGGTGGGGATAGGCAATAAGAGACCATTCTGTTGGGTGTTTTCGGGGCATAGTAGTAAGATGGGGTTTAGTTGGCTAAGGTATAATGGGTGGGCACTAGAGGTTATAAAATTGGAGAGATTGTTATGAATTTCCTCTTTTGGATCATCAGGCACCGAGAGTAAAGCTGTTCTCTCCCTTCGCTGCGAGTCCTGTCTCACTTCTTATCTTGGCCCAGCTGGACCTCATGGCAACAGTGTTTCTTGTGGTATTTCCTGGGGGTGGACTGTTTTTTGGAGTCGCATTTCTACGCACTTTCCAATGCTGAGTCCTGCCCCCCATGGGCGGGCGGATTAGCGATTTCAGCAGCCACAGCCCAGTTTAAAGACCACATCTTTCCATCAGCACTGAAATTCCTTCCCGGGATTGGGGAAGGGAGGGGGAGGGGGGCTCGCGGTTTCTAACTGTCTGAGTGTTTTTCTTCAGAAAGCAGAGCGGAGGCTCGGTGCTACTGTAGGGTCCTCAGGTCGGCCGCAGAACCCCGGGAAGAGCTGAGGTCGCGGTCCTTCTCTAATTATCCCAGCATCTCTTCCGGAACCCCCAACAGAAAACCAGCGCTATCCTAGAGCTTTCCCATCCCAACACGGGGTCTGGGAGAACTTAATTTGTCTGGTTTTGCACTTTATTGTTGGTTTTCTGTGTGTGTGAAATAAACTGTGTTACTTGTGTGTTTTCTTTTTGGGTGTGTGTGGTTTCTCTCAGACATCTCTTGTCAGTATCACGCTTCCTAGTGGTAAAACCACAACACATCCCAAAAGAAAAGATATTTTTAAGAAGTCAGACTACAATTTTATTGTTCTTTTTGTTTACTACTACCACAGTGACAGCCTTTAATTCAGTGTTAATTTGAGTCAATAAGAGATTGCCTATGTCAGCAACAGAGTACAGATTGTGATCGTTATTCTTGACACACTTCTTGCAATATATAGTCTCCAAGGACACTTCTATCCAATACCTTAACCTTCTTCAGTTGTGAATTACAGTCTAGGAATTTCGTTGTTCTATGTACGGTTACATACAACAGAGTGACTAATTCCACATCCCTCAGTAACAGAAGTGTAAGAGTAATTAGGGTAATGTGTTAATGTATGGCCCTCGGAGGGCATTTTGACAAAAAAAAGTAAAAAGAGAGGATCATGGGGAAAGGAGTAATTGACAACATTTCTCCCCACTCCTAGCCAGACAACACCTGTTCAAATTAGACTTTGTGAATTTGATGCTATCTGAACAGCAGGTCTGGTCCATAAGCCACCAATAGCTCTTTTTCCTTCCTTCTCCCTTTTCTGGTGAAATAATCAGCTCTAAAACAGATTCCTTGGAAAGAGATATGTGCAAATGGATTCTTTTATGCCAAACAGAGCTTTATTAGCATCAGTAAAATCAACATGGGTATAAGGAATTGCTCATTAAAAGGTGGAATCTCTATATTCTCCTCTTCCAAGAACTGAAATATTTCAAAGACAAACATATTTCTTATTCATCTTTTCTCCCCAGTGACAAGTTGCTATTGGACACCTTATTTAATAGATTCACTGAACTCCCTGCAAAGAAGAGTGAGAAAATTTATCTCATCTGAAAATGGATTTTCTTTGAGTGGGGAAAATCCACAGATCCAGCTCACTTGGCATGAGGATTATCATTCTGAGACAAGCTTAAACTGTCACATCCTTTTGAACAGGTTTGATTTTTTTTTGTTTATTTTTTTAGCCAAAATGCTTAGAAATAGAGGGGGTGCCATACAGTTTAAGCCTCCTTGAGAATTAATTATTATTATTCTTTTCTCACTAAAGAAAGGAAATTTAAAGCAAGAAGAATCTCTGTATTTAATTTTATTACTAAAATTCACAAAATGCAAGTTTTACTGTCCCATGCAGAATGCTTCCTTCAGACAAAACTGTAAAATCTTATGCATGAGTATTTGAAAAAGTAATGCCGGCAGATTTATCTAACCACTGTGCAATGCACTGTGTTCACAGTCACATAAGAGTAAAAGAACAGTTATATCAGGCCAGAACAAAGATGTACCTGTTCAGCTTGCAGTTTCTGAGAGCATCATGTAGGGAATATCTACAGATAACATACAGAGTAACTATCCCCCTGTATTGTCTTTAGAAAATCAGCAAACTAAGGGCAATTAAAATCATCCATAGACTTCATCACATGCTGCTAACAAAATTAAATTAAGCCATGACCTTGGCATTTGCATTCCATAAGCAGAAAAATAAGAACCAAAATTACTCCTTACTCATCCTGAATTATTTGGCCACATCTAAAACTATTTCAAACAATGAAATTATTTACAGATTTTTTTTCTTTAGCTAATAATTACTCTTCATAAAGTATTTTTTTTTATGTTTAGCTACAAGTTAGAAAACTTCTGGGACATCTGTAATCTTTTATCAACTTTCAAAGACAAAGACAAGTTTCTTTAAACAGTTTTAACAGGAATTATTTTCCCTTCTATGCTAATCCAGAACAGCAAATCAATACCACAAAGCTTTTGTTGTGTCCCCTTTTGCTGCAGAACAGCAAGCTGTTGATTATTTGCTTTTTGTAAATGGCTCATTATATTACTAGTGAAGTCATGTGTTGTCTGTCTCTGGAATCACTATGCATTTAGGATTTTTCTCTCGTAATGAAGTATAGTGGCTATTGAAGCTAGTGGTTAGAAGAAAGTTTGTTTTATGGAAAAGATTCTGAAAGTTTACACATGATTTTGTATATATGGCACCTTTGTCATGTTAGGATTCAAAATGCTCCCTCACAGCTACCAATAAGAGTTCTCAGCTTTTTTTATGCTATTCGGTTATTCATTTTTTATGCTAATTAAGGAGTTTCATATAACTATAAAAATGAAGCTGCTTACAGGAAATGTGTAGCAATCCATCCTCAATCGAGATAGCTAATGAAAACGGGGACTCATCAAATTCGACTGATATAAGAGACTGACTGCATCCAGAACACATTTATGTAACATTCTGGCAACAGATAAAAATAGTTTTTCTTTTAATTAAAAAATCTGTCTCTCCACATTTGATTCTATGAGGCATAAACATGAATAAAATGTAGCTGCATGTTACAACTTCACTAAACAGAAAGAGCTATCATTTTAGTAGGCAGTAAAGGGGGGATCCCCAACCAAGTACATCCTTAAAAGGACACAAGCAATCTGACCTCTTTTTTTATACAAGAAATGCCCCAGAAAAAGAGGCATGTTCTTTAAAGAGATTTCAGAAGTGTGCGCATAAAGTCAATCTGCTGCAAAAGAATGTGGCAACAGCAAGGTAACAACTGCACTGCAAGTGAAAAGCTTGAAAGGGAGTGGCAGAGCCATCATTTGGAAATACATAGAAAAGGGGAAGGCTTCCTTGCTACCACAAGCTGTTTTGGAGTCAGTGATGGAAGAGAAAGTAGCAGCTGGATCGCTCCAGAGCCAAAAAATGAAGCACCGAATCTATCAAAAAACATTTGGCTATTTAAGTTGCAACTCCTTAGGGGGCACAGTGTGGCTGCCCCTCCACGTCTGCCTGCTGCACTGCTTTACCAGGCTGTCAGAAAGAAATACTGGAGTTGGATTTAGGTGGCTCTTACTGTGTGGCTATTCTCTTCATTTTCTTGCTTCTCTGCATTTATCTCTCCTTCCCTCCCTCTCCTGTTCCTGCAAGTTTTATTTGTTGGCACTGCCCATGCACTGAGACTATTTTTCATTCAGCTGCACTGAAAAGGCAGGATATTTGTAATGCTCAGGCTCAGGTGGGGATGAAAGAGTAAATGAAGCTGGAGGCCGTCTGTGCATCAACCTGAGAATTTCTATTATAGACCTTATTGTTAGGAACAATAAAGAAAAAATTCTTTTTGCCTTTAATGAAAAGTTAAAAAAAAAAACATAAAAGGAAGTTGGAGGTATATTACACTTTCAATTTGCAGCAAGTAGACAGGGGAGAAGAAATATTTAAGCAAATGATAAAGAAAAACAAAAATCGTGTCTGCTGTTCCAGTATCCATGGCAAATCCAGCTCCATTCTTTCTTACGCTTACAGACCCTAGGGAAAAAACACTTATTTGACCAAATGACCATCAGACCAGAGGCAGATGCCACAGTGGGGAACCTGGCTGGTGACCAGGGTCAGTCACAGCCATTCCTGGCTGAAAAGTCAGCCCCTGACCCAGAGCAGCACTCAGGAGTCCATCTTAAAAGCAGTTAGCCTCTACTTGCAACCTCCTCCCACCCCTATGAACGTGCTTTGGTTTTCATGAGGCTTGCCTGGAAGAACCATGGACCAGGTCTTTCCATCTCCATCCTTGGGCCAGTGTGGTCTCAAGGAGAGCAGCCATGAGACCAGTGTTTGAAGAGCAGCTGTATGGATTGCAGTGTTCCAGCACACACTGCACAAACCTGCAACCCAAAGTCAAGTCTTACTCTTTTTACTGCCTCTCATTCAACTCTTCTTATTTACATCAGAAACATCCCCCAGAGGCACATGTCTGTAACTCAGGCTTGAAGCTACCTTTGCCAAACTTCTGTCAGGATGAGGGCTGTTCCTTTGGCATGGCTGGTGAGGGCAGGGGCATTGACTTGATGACAGGAGGAAAAAGTGGAAAAAGCCTTGTCTTACATTTCCTAGATGCAGGCTGCAACAAATCCATTTCTGGAGATGTGGTAGGGACCTGACTGCTCAGTGGTGCCTAGATAAATTGGTCCAGACTAACTTCCAGAAAAGAAGCAGTAAAATACAGCCAGTATGTTAAGCACAATGATACAAGGCATTTCTAGAGTGGTATAATTAAATATCACTCAGACATTGCACTGGTTTAGCTATATTAGGGGAAAGAAATGAAAGCCAACATCTTTAACTGACTGGCAGCACTAATCCATACACAAACTCCTTTGAAATTCTTCTAAACACCTTGATAAACAATACACCTTATTGTATTGCCATGGGAAGTGTGCGATATACTGGTTGTTGAACTATGGAAAGATTTCCATATAGTTTCTTCTCAGTGACACACAGTACATTACACACACATTTGCAAAACACAAAAAGGAATCAGATTTAGATGGTACTAGCCATATATTTAAATGGAAAATTGCAGGGTTTTTTGTTGGTTTTTTTTTTAATTGCTTTAAGCAACCTTAGATAGTAACTTAGTATTGACCAGGTAAGCCCTAACCTGGAATGCTGCTTCATTTGAATACTAAGTGCTTTTATAAATTAATGTATCAGAGTATTCTTAAGAAATACATTTTGGTTTCTGTGCTTTCAATATAAAGGAAGATTTGCAAAGATCACTTCTGTCCAGGTTTAGGACAATATTAGGTTTATCAACGGACAAGAGACATAAAGAGAAGGCAACAATTTATTGAATAGGGGGAATATGGGAAAATATGAGAGTATGGATGGGTGTAGTTGCTCGGTTATGGCCAGCAGGAGGCGCTGTGGGTCCCACTGGAACACGAATGGTGCAGTTACTCTATTGCGGCCAGCAGAGGGCGCTGCGTGCCAGCCGGGCGTGGAACACACACACCCCCACCACGTGTAACCCGAGAGGGGAAGAAAAAAAAAAACAAAAAAAAGAAAATGGATGGGCGCTGTGCTCCCGGACAGAAAAGGCTACCCCCACCCTTGCCGTGGGAAAAAACCTAGCATCACCTCGCTCAGGGGCTGAGGGGAAGGAGGAGGGCCCCCACCAAGAACACAGGAGAGGCTTAGAACCAAAAAAATATCTGTGGAAAAGGCAGCAGTGTCTCAGAGGTGGTGCATCTGTGAAAAGGTTCTCCTAAGGGGTCTTCTCAGGCAGGAAAAGAAAAGCAGTGGCGACCTTAGGAAAATCCGTGGGGAAAGGTAGAAAGCAGCAAGGGTCCGTGGTAGTCCTCTGGGTTAGGCTGAGTAGAGGCACCCTGTTTCCAGCTGCAGAGTCCAGGAGAAAAGAGGACAAGCACTGCTTCCCACAGGTTTTTATAATCCCAGTCCCTTCCCAGAGCACCTTGTGGGGACCTGAGGGGCTCATGGGAAACCCAGGCAGAGGTAACCTTGGTAACCTGGCCACTCCAGAGGTCCCACCTCTCCTCCCAACTTAACCAGAACTGGGCACGGGAAAGGAATTATTTTTACTTTGTCTTCCCCTGAGGTTTAAGCCAAACCACTACAACTTCTTATAACATTAATTTCACGTGACACTTGCTAGGAGAAAGGTCTTCTAAACCTGCTCAATTAAATATAACATTTTCCCGGTTTCCTTCTTTACTAAGATAAACTTCATGTAGTGACAGAATAATTCCACAGACACTATGGCATTATGCCACATCTAAAAGACTGTACATGGTGCCTCATGACATTTGAACACAATACCTGTAGACTTTAGTGATATAAACCTCCAAAACAATACATTTTATCTAAGGTGAGAAAACATAAGTCCTGGAAGATAGAAAAAAGCAAGGGTGACTCAGTGGAAAGTGGAATCATTTTTTGAATCCAGATTCCTTAAATGTGCAGATACTCAGGCTGCAGACTCAGAGAAAGAGCCAAGCACAGTGGTGATTTGTACCATTTTCACATCACATCTCCAGGGAGCCAGCAAAAATTGATCTTTATAAAGAGAAAAGCAACTTTCACTTAATAAAAATTTTAATGACCTCCTGAGAATTCTTCAGTTTATTTTCTTCTTGCCCCAAGCTTTTATCACACAAAACTGTTCAGTAATCTAGCATGTTTCATATATTTAGTCTATATTTTTCCATATTATTGCTACAAGAGATGCAGCATAAATGCAATATGAATCAAAAAGAAATCTTCTACAGAATTTAATAACAGTTTCTTACAGAAATACAATTATTGTATCTTATAGCAGGGGAAAAATACTTTAAAAGAACTGCAAAAATTTCAAGGCATCTCTCAGTCTCTCAGGTTCAGTTCTGGCCCTGTAACTGCCCTGTCTGACTCCTAAGAACATGCTGAATTCCAATGTTCTGTTAAGCCCTCAGGTTAATTTGATATTAATCCCTTACAATGGTATTACAACTCTTAACATTGGTGTATTTATATAGAGAGAGCTATAGATTTAGCACCTACAATCCAAATTTTGAGTCACAAAATTGCAGATTTCTTTGTGGTGCTCTTACTAGCAAAGCCAGAAAACAAACTTTTCTCTTGTCTGTATCAAGGCTTGATTCACACAACTGCTAACTGTAGCAAGAAAAGCTCATTAAAGAGAGTTGTGGCAAGGTACATGCTACAAAACTGTAGCTGAGGTTTCTCATGACAGGTGGGAAGGTTCTGTGGCAGAACTATCAAGCCAGAAATCAAGATCTAAGGTGAGGTTTAAGCTCAAACTCCTTTCTGATTTTGTGGCAGCTAGTATTTTTTCTATGCCTTTTTTTCTGCTACACTATCCCTCTCTGTCGCCCAGTGAGAAAAACAGACTTGATACTTCCTTTTTGTGTTTTCTTTTACAAGTGCTTCATTAAAGAGAGTAGTTTCTGGTTAGCACATCTTCTCATGTGTTTCATCATGTGTATCTTCATTTTGTGAGCTACAAAACTATGGACTGAACTTTGTCTTTTAAGAGAGTCCTTTACACCAAAGCTTGTTAACTGATCCACTGAGGAATAAAAAGTGGAATGTCACACCCTTAAAGAGGAATGTACGTAAAACAGGGTATGTCCCTCTGCTTCTTACTGAAAGAGAAACTAAAACTTAAGGTTTTATCAAAACCAGATAAAGTTTTGTTTCAGCTCTTTAAAAAACTTTGAGAGGAACAGTTATAACTTTTCCCTTTGACATTATCACGTAAAGATAGCCTTAACCTTTCTTTAGCATCAAACTGTTTACCAAGTTTAATCTGAGTTGACAGAGTACTTAATTGCTCCAAGAGCTCAAATTTGAGGAGGCAAATCTACCAATTCTATGCTAGATTTCTATAGCAGATTTCTACCATTCCACTTTCATGTCAGCATTAACCTAAAAGTGACTTAACTGCTCTATTAGTAATTCTGAAGCAAAACTAATCAATCACTGGGAAAGCTATATACTCACATCTGGGTACTTTTCTCCAAGATAGCATAGTTAAAGTACAAGTTTGATGAAGGATTTACATGATAAGATGTTATGGTCTGAGTTACAAGGAGATAAAATACAATTATATTCATTCATTTGATGTTTCCCTCTCAAAGCTTCTGTTAACAGAGTCTTTCACAAAAGNGTCTGACTCCTAAGAACATGCTGAATTCCAATGTTCTGTTAAGCCCTCAGGTTAATTTGATATTAATCCCTTACAATGGTATTACAACTCTTAACATTGGTGTATTTATATAGAGAGAGCTATAGATTTAGCACCTACAATCCAAATTTTGAGTCACAAAATTGCAGATTTCTTTGTGGTGCTCTTACTAGCAAAGCCAGAAAACAAACTTTTCTCTTGTCTGTATCAAGGCTTGATTCACACAACTGCTAACTGTAGCAAGAAAAGCTCATTAAAGAGAGTTGTGGCAAGGTACATGCTACAAAACTGTAGCTGAGGTTTCTCATGACAGGTGGGAAGGTTCTGTGGCAGAACTATCAAGCCAGAAATCAAGATCTAAGGTGAGGTTTAAGCTCAAACTCCTTTCTGATTTTGTGGCAGCTAGTATTTTTTCTATGCCTTTTTTTCTGCTACACTATCCCTCTCTGTCGCCCAGTGAGAAAAACAGACTTGATACTTCCTTTTTGTGTTTTCTTTTACAAGTGCTTCATTAAAGAGAGTAGTTTCTGGTTAGCACATCTTCTCATGTGTTTCATCATGTGTATCTTCATTTTGTGAGCTACAAAACTATGGACTGAACTTTGTCTTTTAAGAGAGTCCTTTACACCAAAGCTTGTTAACTGATCCACTGAGGAATAAAAAGTGGAATGTCACACCCTTAAAGAGGAATGTACGTAAAACAGGGTATGTCCCTCTGCTTCTTACTGAAAGAGAAACTAAAACTTAAGGTTTTATCAAAACCAGATAAAGTTTTGTTTCAGCTCTTTAAAAAACTTTGAGAGGAACAGTTATAACTTTTCCCTTTGACATTATCACGTAAAGATAGCCTTAACCTTTCTTTAGCATCAAACTGTTTACCAAGTTTAATCTGAGTTGACAGAGTACTTAATTGCTCCAAGAGCTCAAATTTGAGGAGGCAAATCTACCAATTCTATGCTAGATTTCTATAGCAGATTTCTACCATTCCACTTTCATGTCAGCATTAACCTAAAAGTGACTTAACTGCTCTATTAGTAATTCTGAAGCAAAACTAATCAATCACTGGGAAAGCTATATACTCACATCTGGGTACTTTTCTCCAAGATAGCATAGTTAAAGTACAAGTTTGATGAAGGATTTACATGATAAGATGTTATGGTCTGAGTTACAAGGAGATAAAATACAATTATATTCATTCATTTGATGTTTCCCTCTCAAAGCTTCTGTTAACAGAGTCTTTCACAAAAGGCAATGCCATACCAATACAAATTAAGAATATCCATGGCAGGGAAATATTCTAGAACATAAGACAGCCACTGTTTTCATTTCACTAGGTAGTGGAAGGCAAGCACTAGAGAGCATGATTTTTATATTAGATGGCGACCTATTGACAAACATGAAAACACTTTGGCAGGTATGAACCAACATAGTCTTTCTGGAATATAATTGCACTAGAGAAATACACCAAGGATTTAAAAGTAAAGCATCATGCTAAGGAATTTTAAATTTAAAAATAAAATAAACAGTAATCCAGGGAGATAAATTCATTAGAGTAGATTTAAAACAACAAGATCAATGCATTCAGAAGGAATGTGGTATGGTGCTTATGTATTTACTATTGTGACTTCAGACTATAGAGCACCTCTGATGATGTCAGTTGCAAATAACATCAGCAGAAGTGTTTACAGCAACTCAGGATGCTTAGGAGAAAAATTAAGTTGCTTTTTACCAGTGGCAGAGTACTACAAACATTATTCTTGAATACCTCCTCAGGAAGCAGCATTCCAACTTAGTGGTCATATTTAGAACAGAAAGCATCTCTGCATCTAAGTGCAAGTGAGTGCCATGAACTGCAAGGCTAGATCTGTAATGACTGCCATTAAATCCACACTGCCATTTACCCCTCTGCAGCATTTTCTCTTTTATTTAGGGCAATTTACCATAACATCTAGTCATTAAAAAAGCTATGCTTAATGTTAGGACAAGGATGTCTCATAATGTGTTTCAAAGTCTAAGCGTCCATACATTTAAGTTATTTATTACAAAGGCTATTCAAGATCTGTGAGACTATTCTCTTACCCTGGTATCAGTGCAAAGCAGCACCATCTCAGCTAGCTAATTTGCTAGTTAAGACTCTGTACTGAAGGATTTTATTTTTACAGGAGTTATAACATTTCATTTAACATTTTGGTATTTAACTCCAGGGTTTGATTTTGATTTCTTCTCGTGTTCCAGGAATTTAATTTATTACACGCTGTTTATTAGTATGTGCTGAAAAGTTTCTAGCAGGGAGGCTAAGGTAATTTCACGAGTCGATGGCCAATATGTGTAAGCACTGTATTTCCTCAGTTTTTATGGCTGTAGAGTGGAAAGAGCTATTTATAACGTTGTCCAGGAGGTGGCGGGAGACGTTAACCAAAGCTTCAGTGGTCGCTTCGTGTCAAGCTATAACGCAGGGATAGGAACTGTCCTCCCTAATTCATAGGTCCATTAAGAGCTGGGGAGCACAAAACTCACCATAAGGAAAGGTGATAAAGTCTAGATCATGCACGGGTTTCTGAAAAATAGAAAATCCTCTCACTCAATTTCTTGACTTTAACATCTATGCAAGTGTATTTCATGCAGTTATAAATACACTCAATTTTTTAAGGAAATTTGATTTGCAACAGCATTCCAACACTGTAATTAATATCTAGAGTACAATTTCATTTTTACTCCAATTTGATTTCATCTTCATTCCGCAGAAAGTACTTTTACAATACTCAATTTACCAGAAAAGCAACAATTTAAAGGAATTCAGTGGCAAAAAGAAAGAGAAGGAGAAGAAAAAAAAAATCAGTGACCCAACTGAAAACCATCTATCACTGATGTTCACATGTTGTAGCTGGAACAATTGAACATCAAGTATTTTTATTGAGAAACCTTGTTAGTGCTTTCATATTTAGCTGTATTGCAACAACAGAGCCCAGGTCACAACACTTAATTTTGTACAGAAAACGTCAGTCCCTAATTTGAGTTAAAAATAAATAGAATGAGTAATGCAAAAATCAGCCTCTGCCCATATTTCCTAGAATTTGTGCTTTGTTCATCCTCTTTTAATTATTTCAAACTCTATTTGTCACTCAGTTAATTTTCCTTTTCTTTCATGACCACTGTGCACAGGAAAAGGATCAGTCTCTCAGGAATTGCATATTGGTTAGGCAGCAGCCATTAATTAAAATGAATCAAAGTTTTCTGGCTTTGTAGCAATTATTAAATGGCATTCACTTCATTTTGTTTCAGTAGTACAAATAATAAATTTAGAGAAAACATTCAGATTTAGCAAAAATACCAGCCATGAGAAAAAAATTATGCAGAAAAATGTCTTTCATAAGTTGGTAATTCATGCAAATGGGCAGCCTGGGATGAGAATACCTAATACTGTTACTTACTCAGGTGTTTAAACAATATTTTTTTGTTTCTAGAAGAACAACTACCACAAAATGCAAGTTATAGCTGAAAAAGAGGCATGAAGGCAAAGAAGTTCTTTTTATATGCAGCACAGAAAACAGCTACCCCCAATATTTGGTAAGGAGGTTAGGAAGCCAAAAACCTTAACAAGTATCAAGCTTCTATGTCAGCAGATCAGACAGTGCCAGCCGCAGCCTGTGACAGCTTTACTGTTGACTCATGTGTGCTCTGGTAGCAGAAGACTTCTTAGAAGATGGTGTCCTAATAATTAGGAACTTTCACTCAAATTAAACAATGGGGAATTAGTCTGCAGTACATTTTCTCAAAATTTCCCCTCACACTTTCAGCATGGGGGGGCGGGGGCAGGAATAAAATTAAATAAAGGCATTTTTTTCAGAAACATAAGATTTTGTGGGGAAGATATCAGAACTTTTCTGGCTGATTTGGGTTCTCTCTAGTGTAGTTAACTGAGCTTATCAAATTGCTCACTAACCTGTTAACAGTCACCTCTGTCATTGCAGAATGGATAAAAGATATAAGTATGGTCTCCAACATTGCATTTTATATGTGACTACAGGGTCAGTTTTCTCTGTAAAAAACAAAGTTGGTGGGCAAAATGCAGCTTGAAAACATCACGGCAGCAATGGCCACAACAGCCCTGAATTCAGAATTTATCTCATTCAATACTGACAATTCATACCAGGACACAGGAGAAAAGACCTGCTGGGTCAGGGTCATCATATGTGCATACATCGGCAGAAGCACTGGGTGTGACAAGGTCATGAAGGCAGGAGACACAACTCTAACCAAAGCAGAGCACCCCAACATCTTCCCCATTCCTCAACTCTGTGAATGCCTCATAGCCAGAGAGGCATAGCCCATAGCTGAGCACACATGAAAGAAAAAAAAAACAGAGAAGCCAGAGATGGTGGCAAATATGACATCCAGAGCACAAGATGTAACTTTCTTTCCCCAGCTCACCCTCATCTTCAGGTCATCAGATGCTCCCTGGCATTTTATTTCATCATTCGTACTTTGCTTCTATTCACATGGATTTAATTCTCTCATTAGTACTGATGCCATAAGGGGGATGC
>VYZS01022529.1:0-14210 GCA_013400695.1 Neodrepanis coruscans
GGGCTTGTTTAGGCACTGCCCTTGTGTGTAGCACACCTTTTCTAGAACTCTGGAGTGGTTTTCACTTGGGCATCCAAAATCACTCTTTGGAACTAGCTGAGATCAGTTATCTGTCCGAAAAGAACACACTTTGCTTCCTCTCCTTAGAAACTCTGCTGCCACTCCAAACCTTTTGCAGGGCTTGTTTTGGCACTGCCTGTGCCTTCTGCACACCTTTTCCTGTGCTCCAGCTTCGTTTTCACTTGGACATCCAGACTGTCTCTGTGAAATTGAGAAGTTGGGTTCATACAGAGCTAAGGAAAGTAATGGATCAGGGTGCAAGAGAGAGGGGACTATAACCATAAGGAAAGGTGTGCCCTGATTCCTCAGTTATTTGAAGATTTGTGGTTGGAGTGCTGCTGTTCCAGAATCCAAGTGATAGGAATGATGGTTCTCTCCTATGTGGGAGATTAATCCCAAGCAGTTCAAGCCTTTTGTTTCTCACAGTAGCTTTTCCAGGTACAAAATGATTGCTCTTAGGGAGGGGTGTGAAGACATGCTGAAAAAAAATAGGGAAATGATGTCTTTGGCTGGAGGAACAGGGGTGTCTTTCTGAATATTTCCAAGCACACCTCATGGGAAGCCCCACGCTCTAATTTCCATCTCCTGTCCTGATGCTGAGTAGGCAACTCTGGGAACACTTTTTCCTTTTAATACATCCAGTTTCCTTTATGTTACTTGTTGTCTTTGCAGTATGAATGATCAGAATTTTGTTTTCCAACTCTGGGAAATTTTGTATCTCTCAGACTTGCTTCTGGACAGTTGCAATTACTTGACAATTACCCAAACTGTAACTTGTGCATGGCATTGATTTTATTTGCTGCTTGATCAAATACTCAGACAGTTCTCCTACAGACCTTTATCCATAAATGTGGAATTCACTCTCTGCAAACAGGAGAGTGACCAGAATTGCAGTGTAAAAGCTTTTTAAAATGGATGTGAACATAACTGCTGCAAAAACACTTAAGTGGATGAATGAAGTAAATGTGGTGAAAATTCTTAAAATCACTGTGAAGTCTTAGAGCAATTGTTATAAAAATCTTTAAAGCTATAGTAATTTTTATGTGATCAAATAGCAGTTGAAGCATGTTTCTTGCTGTGGCTTAGGCTTTAAGATTAAGCTTCTTTCCAGAAGGTAAAAATAATTCCACCCTTTTTGTGTAATGCCTGACTTTGGTGCCATATTTGCTACTGAGATTTCTCTGCCCAGATGTCGAATTTCAGCCCAGTCTGACCAAAATCTTGAGGTCAGTGTAGCACTGGCCATTTGTTCCTTGAATTCTTTTGCAGGAATTTGGTGGAGGCATCCAAGTTTTCTATGTGAACAGAAGTGGTGGAGGAAAAGGCTCAGTGTAAACCACTCATTTCTGAAACTGAGAACAAATCCTTTCTTAAGAGGCAGAAATGAGGGTGGGAATGGAAAAGTCTGGGCAGAGACCTGTTGGATCCAAGAGAGAATATTTATCTTCTCACCATTTTCCTTTCTGATGGTTATTTGGTGGCTAAAGGAAAACATGGGAAGGGATGCAGTTGGAGAAGTGAGAAATCCCTGTGGAGGCTTTGTCTGTGGAGGGAAATGGGAGATGGTTTGGGCTGGGAAGTGCAGGGCTGTCCTGGGTTTTGACTGTAAGTAACTGCTGCTGGCACAGTGGGGGTTTATTTTGGCCCAGACCTGCCCTGGGAACAGCAGAGAAGTTAAAGCTCTTGGAATTCTCTCCCTTTACGATTCGTTCAGCAACTTGGCTTCAAAAGAGTATTAAAGAAAAAAAAAAAGAGGCAGGAAATGTATCCAAATAGTGAAGCCAAGTGTGTGAAACTGTGAGGTGGAGATTAAAGACCAGCAGCACTGGTGTCCCAGAGCAGGGAATTCAGAGGGGGCTGGAAGGAAGAGCTGGGCAGATGCCCTTTGGGGGCAGTGGTTCCTTTTCTGAAGAGCTTGTTCAGCCCTGTGTGAAATATGGTTGTGACCCCCGGGAAGGGAGTGACCTCCTTCCCCAGAACACTCTCCAAACTCAGCATCTGTGGCAGGGAGAGGGAAGGGCTGAGGGGCTGTGGGGAGGAACCAGCACAAGCTTTTGCTGTTTATGTGTTTCTGGTTGTGCAGATTTTTGCTGTTTCCATCAGTGCTGCTTCTTTTCCTCCCTCTCCTTCCCTTCCAGAGGCTGTTCTTGGGGTTAATACTCATCTCCATGTAGAAGGAGACCCACAGAGCACTGAGCCAGCAAGGAACAGCAGCAGCATGAACAAAGCACTCGGAGGGAAAGTCACCTGGTGCATAATGAATAAAACTGGTGCAGGTTAAAACAGCAGATTCAGGATTTTCTTTTCTCTTTTTTTAATTGCTGCAAAGCTGTTCAGTCAGTTCACATGGGACACAGTTTAGTCCATGTGAAGGGAATGTAATTTTCAATATGGGTGTTATTTGTTACATTATATATTTTTAGCCTAGAGGATGAATTATGTATCTTAAATACCTGTTTCAGCACATAACCCACTAATTCACAAACATGTGGCAAATGCTGGAACCTTCAGGTTATATACAAATCAAACTGGATAGATTTTATTACTCTCTTAATGGTTTGTGAAAGGGCAACATATCAGTTTCCATCGAGGAACATTACTAGAAACAGTATTATTTAAAATGCCAGACTATGTTGCAAATGAAGTCTTTCTCTTTTTTTCTTTCTTTTTTTTTTTCCCAAGCCAGATCATCTGTTAAGTTGGACATGACAATATTTTTCTCCTCTTTTTTTTAATAAATGTAAACGGAAGTGAACAAAGAGTAGAAATTCTCTGCAGCCTTAAAACATCCAATTTTTCACTTGACCTTTATAAAAAGTCAATTTGTGCTTTGTTTCCTTAACATGAAATCTTAAATGCCCTGCAGTCCCTTCCTCACAATATTCATTTTTGACCATAAGCAAAGCAGTTCTACATTTGCTCTTTTCAGGAGCGGCCGATGCTCAGGGGCAGGGGATTCATTTCTGCTTTTTGTTCAGACTGGAGAGTTCAGGTTGCAGAGCTTTGGTGTGACCTCAATAACGTCACTCACTTTGGTTGCAGGATGTCAGGGGGAGCTCAGGGATAACTGGAGACTGAGCAGAGCCCAAGCCACCCGAGTTCTGCTGGTGCATCTGCTGTGACAGGGACAGTCAGGCGAGTTCCCTGGGCCAGAAGTGCAGCTCCCTCGGAGTGACTCACACTTTGGAGATCCCCCACCAAGCCACAGTGAGTCTGAGTTTCTGGAACAGGGGAACACGTGTGTTTCCAGCTGGTGGGTCACAGGACTTGCTGCAGTTCTGCAGAACAACTTTGTTGTGTGGAATGGGTGTAAGAGGAGAGAGTTTCCTCTGAGTTAATTTGCTGAGGTTTCCCAAAACCTCACACAGGGGTTTTCTCAGAGCAATTAAGATTCCAGCTCTAGAGGTTCAGTGGGAGATTCACACCCACTGATTTTTAAAGAGCTTTAAGTAAAACTTATTACCTTCTAGTCAGTCCATCTGTGACTTCCAAGGTGATGTGACATGGAAAACTCTGCTCCACTGTGTCTCACCAGCTGAGCTCTCCTGCACCTGGGAGCACTTCCCAGCTGGTACCTGGGCTTGAATGCACATGTTCCTTGATCGTGTTCCTCATACCACACCTGGAGTGCACATTACTGGACACAAGTGAACATGCCTTGTCATGCTCAAATGCTCACAGGAATCTCAGAGTTCCAAAGAAAACACTGCAGCTGGTGAGGAATCCCAGTTCCCTGTCAGTGTATACACCCAGGTTATTTCTGAATTGAATTTAAATATCATTTTATTAGAGGTGTTTGGCACTGGGTTGAAAACCCTGTGATGGTGTGAACCAAGGTTTGTGATTTAGATGCTGCTTTGATGCCTTAGAAAGGCTGGAAGTTTAGCAGAACTGCATGAATTGAACATTTTTTTGTACAGACTTTTTTCATATAACTATGGTTTGATCAGGGAATTCATTTTTGGAAATCCAAATACTGCATAGTATCCCATAATTGCTCAATGTTCTAAAAGTAAAGTTGACATAAAAAATCAGCCCTACTGAATAAATTTCATATCTCCTCTTTTCAAATTTTCTGATCTGTGATAATAAAAATTCTTCTTGTAGGATATTTTATGTATTTTGTGACAGTATAAGGTATTTAATTTGGGACCTCAAAATGACTTATGAGCACAAATTTGTTAAGTTTTGCAAGACTGGGTGAAAGAAAGGGAGTGTTACTGCACTAGAAATCTGCCAAGGAGCTGTAAGAAATAAAAAATGTAGGCCTCTGGATTCTGTGAATCCTCTTACTTCAGGAAGATCTTCCTTTCACATCTGTGACTCAAAAAAAAAGAAGTGATTTTTCTTCATTGTGATGAGATGTAGCAATTAGAATATGGAAACAATGTGTGGCCTCTGAAGCTGTACAGATGCTGCTGCTGCATCTTAGAGTCACTCAGGGCTTTGTGTTTAACTGGAGATAGAACCCAAAGTGTCCTGTTCCAGAGGCAAAGGCTCTTCACATTTGGGCTAAAAAAAGAATCTGCACTGGCTCTTTGCTCTAACGAATCTGTGTTGTTCACACGAGATAAGATACAGTTCTGACCACTTCAAACAGCATGTCCCCAGGAAGGATTCATCAGGCACAGACACAGTTCCTGGGCAGTTTTGAGTGGCTCTTAATGTGTGATTTACTGATCAGTCAATTCATTTAATGCAGCTTTGTGTGTGGAGTGATACTCTTTATATTGCATAGTTCATTTCCCTGTACAAAGGACTCATTGCCCTGGTTTGCCTGTGAGACCCTGGAAATGTGTGTGTGTTGCTTAAGCAACTTAATTTCCCCCTTTTTCTTTTTTGATTCCTGTTTTTAGCCATCTGCTTGGCATTACTGATCGCCTTCTGTGCCTGCAGAACCTCCTGAGCCAGGGCAAACTGTGCTGTCCAACTCTAGTGTTCCATCAGCCTCTTCATCCCAATGTCACCCACCCACGGTCCCAGGGAATAATTATACACAGAGGTGTTTAAAAGTGTCTTCATTTGCAGGCTCTCCAAAGTACCTCTGTGTCTGATCATTTATTTAAAAATTCATCAGTGTTTTGGAGATCATTAGGAAGTGGTTCACTCTGTTCTGTTGGTGCTCATAGTGTAGAGCAGGAGAACATTGGAGAACCTTGGAATAGTTTGTGTTGGAAGGCACCCTAAAGCCCTGCCATGGGCTTCCACTATCCCAGGTTGCTCCAAAACCAGCCCAACCTGGCCTGGAACACTTCCATGGATGGGGCAGCCACAGCTTCTCTGGAAAAGAGATTTTGCAATTATGGTCCTTAAGGTGTTTGAAAAGCAGTTAACACTGGAACACTGCCTGTGCTGCCAGATCTGGGGAGAAAGAGTGAGTTACCTGGTTTTGTTGGGCTGGGTGATGGATCCAACCTTCCTGGATTATTGTCCACATTAGAAACTTCTACTGACCCATCCACAGAGGTGCAGTTCCAATGCTCCAACCATCCCAGCATGTATTACCATATGGATGTACTTATTCCAGTGTAAAAGCATTCACCCAGGGACTAATACAGCTACAGCAGTAAGTCTGTGTCATACTTATCCTTGAGGATATGAGGTCTTCAAGTGCTGAAAGCTTTAAGGAAGAAAAAGTGCTGGCCAGTGAAGGGAAATAAGTACGTGAAATTCTGTTGCTCCAAGGAAAATTCTTCTGTATTCGACCTTGTCTGAGCTAAGGAGTAACTGCAGTATCATCTCCTCATCTTAAGACACCCCATGTATGTGTCTCATCTTGGCTATGCCTTTTTTTTTCCTCCAGAAGTATATTGTTAACACATATTGGTATGTGAGCATTTTCTCCATTAGTCTGGGTTTGAGCAGCCCAGCAGCTGGGTCAGAGCTGCAAACAAGATACAGAGAGGATCCTGCACACCTCACATGTGGGACAGAGCGTGCTATTTTCACTCAGGATTTCCCCAGAGTAAATACAGCTTCCTACCCTCCTCTGAACTCAGATGAACTCTTGTGGTGCCCAGAGGCCGCACTAAAACTCAAGTTTTATTATTCACACGTGGAAAAAGCAGCAGCCCTGTGTTTCTCCATCTCTGTGTGAGCAGGAAATTTTGTTTAGCTGGAACCTGTGGCTGAAAGGAAGTGCCTTGGGATTGCTGTGTCTCTCCTTTCTCAGGAATTAGGCCTTTCCCTGCACTTGCCAGCAGTGGGCCAGGTGGTTTAAGCATCCATACCCAGTTGTTAGGATTAAAGCAACAGACTTTTAAACTTAACATTAATGCAAGAAGCACTGTTACCCATCTTGCACTTTGGACCTGGGCAGAAAACAATAGAAATCAGCCCGTGGCAGTTTTACACAATCTAAATAACAACCAGTTTTCAAACTGTTCAAGAGTCTGGAATAGGATAAGTCCTTGGGGAGAAAGGTCATGTACAGAACACAAGTGAGGTGGCCAAGGTTGAGTGAAAAATAGGATTTATTGTCTGTTTTTATGGTTTATCTTGCAACAACTTTATATACACACTTTATAAAATACTGTGATATTTATTGGTAGCTGTTGTCTGGATGTGTTTTCCAGGTATACAGCTCAGCAAGGACCTGCTACACTTCTTAAAATAGCCACACATAGTCTTGTTCCAAAGAGTTCACCATTTCTATCAAAAAAACCCTTTTAATTACTTCTTATATCTCTATTGAAGCTTCTTGGTCATTTTGTTGTGACTCTATTCCTCCTTCATGGATAAATTCCAGACAGTGGAAACAGAGCAGCTCAGGCAAGGCTGAGTGTTGTTTCTGTGAAATGTTGCTACTGGTGTTCCATGGGGATGATTGAAAGGTAGATCCCTCCTCTAGAAACCTTCAGGTGAGAGCTGGGTAGGAGAAGAAAGAGAAAGAATATTACAAATAAACTCTGCTCATCAGCAGGTCTTATATCAGCAAACCCACTTCCATCTGAAAAAAACACTTCATTGCATGAAGCCCCTTATCCTGGTTCCTCCAGATTCCACAAGGAACCAGTCTTTTCTCTTTCTCTCTTCTCTTTGGGGAGAGGAGTGTCCATGCCTGTGTCAGTCCTCATTGTCTTTGGGAGGAGCCTCAGCATCAATTTGCAAGAGTTCAGGTTTTACTCAAACTGCCTGATTTCAGAGAGTCCCCTCCAAATCTGAAGTACCTCCTGTTTCCAGTAGTTTGTACAAGCGCTGCCTCTCACAGGCAGAGTTCTCAAATCCACTTGTGGTAAAGCCCAGGGAATTCCAACCATCAAGATCCTCTGTTCCTGGAGGGTGAGAAAATTTATTGTCTATTACCAAGACACACTCATGTGGTTTTCAAAACAACATGTTTCTAACAGCCATAGTTGTCACCAGGAAAAGATGAGAAGAAAAGCCCCTCACTGCACCCTCTTGGAGCTCTTTCTTGTCATAGAAAACTGTTATTAGTGCGGAAGAAAAATATGAGCCCACTCACATTTCTCTGTATCTTAAAATGATGAGGCTTCATAATCTCCACAGAATATCCCAAGTTTCTTAGCGAGAGAAGATCAGGACACAGTTACAAAGCTTCATTATAATCCAGGAGAATCTCTTCATTGAGAGGTTATTGGATATTAATTGTGTGCTGATAATGAAATATATTTTATAAGCAAGTTCCTCTCTGCTTAAAATCATTGATGCATTTGCAGAGACCACTAATGCCTGTGGGCAGGTAGTACAGAGAATGTTCTGGTGGTGTGTTGCAGTAGGGAGATGTCATTTGAGGGCATTTATGTACAAGAATTGTCAGTTTTGATCAGTCAGAGCACAAATGGACAGGTTGCACAGTGCCATGGGGGTGACAATGAGCTGGAGGTGCTCCCCCAGTACAAAGTGGGGACCAGTCCATGGCCTGGGCTGGCACCAGGTCAGGCCATGGCAGTTTGATTAGTCCTGAAACTTTAGAAGGAAAGTAGCTTAAAGAAAGCTGTTGGTAATAAGCAGAATTGGGTTTTAATGGGGTTCACACAGATAAAACAGAAATAAAGTCTGTTTTTACATGAGATAGAAGGAGCAGAATGCTCAGAGCAGCAGTGACTGAGCTGAGAGGCTCAGCAAGCAGTGCTCAGGCATCCAGTCTCCATTAAGATCCGATCCATAATGCATGAGGTTTGGAAACCCAGGGGATTGTCCAAGAAAATGGGAAGAAACCTCCAAACTGCCCTTCAGAAAGCGCTGGGTTGGTGTCCCAGCAGGTGCCCATCAGGAGAGCAGTGGGGGTGAATCCTGGCTCCTCTGGCAGGAGGTGATGGGCACTAATGCCCTGCAGGCAGGGCTGGCTCCCTCCCCCTGCACTCCCTGCTGTCACTTGAGGAATTCCAGTGTCCCTAAGCCTTGAGATGTTAACCCTGTATCACCCTGGCATGGTTCTAAAAAGATCAAGTGTATAGTTGAAAACTCTGAGGTTAGAAGATTTCCCATGGAGGGTTTTGACTGAAGCACTGGGGCAGAGTGGCCAGCCTGAAAATGTGGATTTGGACTTTTCTGGAGACTTTATAGTTTGGTTCTCACACATTTGCCTGTCTTTTCTGCTGGAGTTATGGGCCAGACCTGCCAGTCACTGCAGTTCTGATTTGTGGGGCCTGTGGTATTTCCGAGTATTCAGCAAAAATGTAATATATTTAAAAAGCAGAATTATGAATTGAAATCTTTTCCTCCTTACAGTTAGCTATGCTAGAACAAAGATGCAACATGTAGTGACTGGGAGGACTGAATAAACAGAGTTTGGAACTGAGGAGGTATTTCTCTGTCCAGGTTTTATTTCTCTGTGGGTTTTACACTGTGCAGTGACACAGGACCAAGCCTGGCCTTTGGGATCTTCACAAGGACTCTGGTGCCTGACCTTTTCCATCCAGGAGAGGAAGGAGCATCTGTCACTTTATTACATGTCCAATTTATTTACAGCAAACTACAGAATTGTGGGGAATATAAAGCCTCCATCCCAGACACCACAAAGTCTTCAGCTCCTTTACAATTTGGCAGGAGCTGAGGGAACAGCTGGAACTGCAGGGATGGAAGTTGCAGTATCAGAAACTGCTTTGAGAGCTTTGGCTCCACTCTTCCAGAACTCAGCAAAGTACAATGGTAAATTCACTTCTCAGGCCTGAGAGGTGCCAATTCCTTCTTTCTTCTTGTCTCCTGCATGGGATTCAATTTGACAGGAAAGATCTGTGGAGATCTTCATGGTCTTGAACTGGTGGAGGGTGGTCTGGAGTGAGAGAAGGAGAAGATACCTGAATGTTCAGATTTATAACTCAGTAGCTTGGGAGACTCCCTGAAAATCCTGTTGGTGCTTTTTATGAGGAAAAAGCAGAAATATAATTCTTTATCCAGCTGTAAAAAAGACCTGATATTATTCTCTGGGTACATGAAAGGCTGACATATAGAGGGAAGGGATCCAATTTTTCTTCATGGTGGATAAACCAAGAAAAAACAGCCTCTGCTTTGGCAAAGAGCCTCAGACCAGGGTTTAGGAAACCTTTTCAAATGATAATGGTAACAAAGCACTGAAATGGATTTCTTAGGGAAGTTGAAGGATTTTAGAAGAATTTGTACAAGCACAAACGGATCTTGCTGCAGAGCAGGGAGAAGGACTGGATTGCAAGGCTCTTCCAGACTTTCATTCCATGATTTTATGCTTGGAAATACCTTTGAGCAAGGTCCTTTATTTGTGGGGCAGAGTTTATTTTGCCCCATTTCTGTCCACCTGTCATGGAGTGGGAGAAGGCCAGCAAGGTTTTTTCTTGTGCTTCTTTCTTTCTTATTCCTTCACATCTGCCCATTTAGGCACAGAGGTTTCTTGCTCCAACCTGGAATCCAAAGCCCGACTCAATGAGATTAAAACGACTGAAATTCAGAAAGGGCTGTTTCTAAACTGTGCAGTTCCACATTTGGCCTGTTCCCATGTTGGCACACACTCCCCTGTGGCTCCTGTGAAGCCAAGGCAAATGCTGAGCAAGCCTTTCCCAGCCTTTCTGCCAACTCCTGGGAGTCTGGCAGCAAAGCACTGTCCATCCAGATGTGTCTGAGTGCCAGGCTGTGCCAGGTACCTCCAGCTCCACACCACACAGCACTTGTCAGCTGAAGTCAATACATGGAATAGCGGTGGACTGAACTGTGCTTCCCTTCAGCACAAATGTATTTCTTAATGCATGGTTTTCATTGCCACAGAGCCCGAGGTCTGAAGAACATGTGATCTGTGGGTTTATGTTTGGCCCATAAAAATTATACTCCTATCTATTTACATACCTGTAGAACCCATGTGACATTTGGTTCATCAGGGTGGTAATTTAGTACTTTTTTGCTTCAAGGCAGCTTCTTGTATTGTATTAAAGAAAAAGCTGCTCAGTTGGGGGGAGCTGTAGCTGTGTCTCTCTGGTGACTTCTCAGCTGTGCTGTGCAGTTCCTGCAGGGGTCATGTTCCTTCCACATCGCAGGAGCAGAGCGTCACCTTGTGGGAGCACTGACCTGCCAGGTGATGTTTTCCTCCAGTCCCACCAGGATCAGTGGCACAGACCATTCCAGAATGTTGCTGGATGTGTGTAGAAGTCCCTGAGCGTGGATGTTCTTAGATTGTCATTGAGAAGCCCGTATTCTAATTATGTTTGGTTTCTTCAAGTCCAAAATATTTCCAGACTTTCCCAGAAGAGCATCAGAAATCTCGAGGAAAACTGATTTCTGATGGGATCTGTTAAGGAGCCGAAAATTAATTGTAAAAGACTGGAGCTTAAAATATTTTATTTTCCTGGTCTGTCTCTCTGCAGTCTTTCACCAGTGCTTCATCCCATCCTTAAAAATGCATCTGTGCCTTTTGCTGTGCCGTATGAACAGAATGCATCAGGTCTGTTTGTCATTCTGGTGACCTTTGTCTCCAGACGTCTCTGATGGCACCCAGGTTTTGCAGCTCCTGGGAGCTTTTCCATTCTCACTGATCTCTGAGCTGGCAGTGGCTGCTCCTTCAGTGGGACAGAACCATTTTTACCATCTTGGACCACCTGGGAGTAACAGATGTGAGCTCCAAGGGATGAGAAGGTGTTAACTGGTTTTATTTCTATTAGAGCTTTCTCCCTTCTCTTTTATCCACCAGGTTGTTTGTACCTTTTGCCACAGGTACTGAGGTTTGTGTTCAGGTCTCCTGGCCCAAAGGCTTTTATTTCAGTGTTGCTGACCTGACAATCTCCAAGGCTGGTCTCTTCACAGTGCTGGGAGGGTCTCAATGGAAGGTCAATGCTCCTTCCATGGTCATGTCAGCAGATTCCCAGATTCCCAGAGGAGCTGGTCTCACTCTTGCAGCTCTGTGGAGGATCATGAGGAACAGCAGAAATAAAACCAGCCTCTGGGAAAAGAGATTCAGGGTGAGAATAGGATCCTTTCATCACTCCAGACATGATTTTGCAGCAAACCCAGCGCTCTGTTCTGGAAGCAGAGATACTTGTCAGCAATTATTGCTGAGCCAGGGAGAGCACATTTAAGACAGATAAACTTGTCACTGTGTCAACTGTGCTGATGGAAGAGCAGAAGGGCCAGTTGTGAGGTTGAAAAAGACCTTTGTATTTCAGATGCAGATAGAGAGGTGGTTCTTTCACAATGCTGCAAAATGGCTCAGAGTATCCTTGGTTTTCTGTGCACTAATTCCACAGTTATTACAGAAAATAGTCATAAATGATGGGCTAAGAGGGTTGTGTTATCACCAGGAATTGTGTTTGCTGTTGGCAACACTGTTTTTGTAGATCTACAGGACTCAATCCTTCAATCTAAGCTCCCCTGGCTATCCAAGGGATTAACTGGGCTCCTCCTTCTACACACTATTGCTTTGCTTATCATCCATCTTTCATATTTATCTCTTGAAAACTGTAACTGGCTGATTTTCTCCAGAAGTTGTTGATAGTAGTGACTGATAGACATGTCAAATGCACTATTTTGTGAAAACCTGATGGTATAGGATTCTAAGACTCCTAATTTGAGATTGGAGGTTTGTTGAACTGCTGGACTTGGCTGGGGGGAAACCCTGAGGAGTCACTTGGAAGGGAATCACAGGGAGGTGGAATAGTTTTAGCAGGAATTTCCTTGGAATTCTACTATTATTTTTATATAAAATTAGTAGTAAACACATTTTGTTTTTGTAGGACCTCAACAAAACAAAAATCCTCTGCTGTGGTGCCTAAGCCAGCAGAGGGAGTGTGAATTAATGCTGAACATCCTTGGGAGATACCCAGGGAAAAACCTCAGGCAAAACATCCTGCACATCATATTCCTTTCAGGTCCCATTAGGAAGGAAGACTAAATAATAATCCTGCCAAAGAGAAAAATATGCAAGTAGTAACAAAAAACATTTTAATTCCCTGCTTCTAAGTGGATCTTAGAAACAATAACATAAAACAAAATGAAACCATAAAAAAGTACTCAGGAGTGTTGTATTCTGAGTCAGGACATGGGGCCTGAAGGGACTTGGGATGTGCTCCCTCCACTGCAGGAAGGAGCTGAGAAATCTCTGTGTTGCCCTTGGCCTGTTCAGACTTTGGTGTTTATTTGGATATCACTCCCTCTCTTCCTCTCCCCCTCTCAGCAACATCTGGGTTTCAGACACTGCTTTGCCCACTCACACTGGAAGATGTTTAATGCAGTTTCATTAATACCCATGAGATGCTGGGAATGTTTTCTGCTCAGGGGGCAGCTGTGGCTTTTCCAGCCCAGGTTTTAGCTGTGTGTGAGTGAGAGACACAGAGTGAGGGAAGGGAAAGTGGAAGAGAGGGTTGCTTTTTGTTCTTTAAAAAAAAATCGATCTTTTTTGTTCTTGTAGAATATCTATTATATATCCAGGAGACACCCAAAGCAGGCTCATGTCAAGCAGGGTGAGAAGGGGAGCTCTTTCCAAGTTGTTCAATTTTAAAGCCTGTCAGGCAGCTGTTAATCAATTTGGTGTGTGTCATGTTGGAATGTGTGTCATGTTCTGGCTTCTTCACCAGAACTTCCTGCTACAGAAAATCAAACGTTTCTGGATGGCTCCTCTTTCTCCTCCCTTTGCTTGGCACAGGTCACACAGGTATAAAAATCACTGAGGTTCCTGGGTGTCAATAGATCAGCAACAGTAGTAAAGGAATAGTAAAAATAATAGGACATGCCCTTGTATTATTAATCAATCGTGAAAGTAATTACAGCTCATCAACAGCTTGGCCTTGTCTAGGCCCTTTCTTATGTTAATAAAGGGAAAGATTTCTGCTATCAAAATAAATCCAAGTGTTTTCACTTCTCGGAAAGGGAAGATTGACCAGCAGGTCACTTTGAAACTATTGCAAAAAAATGGATGATATAAAGGATATTAAGGATACAGTGAAATTAAGAATAAAATATCTAACAAAAATAAAACCTCCTTTTCCATGGTACAGAATCAAGAACATTGACTTCTCCTGGAAAAGGCTGAATTTCTTGCTCCATTTGGGTCCTGTTCAGTGATTTCCTCCCTATAATCTGTGCATAAATTCTACTCCAAGATAAGGTTTTTACAAAGCAGGGGAAATTTGCAGCAGCATCAACTCACAGGATGAACTCTTTGGAGGTTTGGTTCATGAAGGCAAATCAAAAGGGTTTTTCATGTACAACTTGGTAGAGAAATATAAAAGAGAAATGGTCTGATAAAGTAAAATGTTTCACAAAGTCACAGTTGCTGTGAGGTTGCAAAAGAAAACCCAGAACATGCAGCATAAAACCCAAAGGAAAAACCATTAAAGATAATACAGAGGAGTGTAATTTATTGAGGTAAAAAGAGATGATGAAATTTGTTCTTGCCTATGAGTCAGCAAAGAGAGGAGCACATTTCTAAGAACTATGACAGGAGTACAGTCACTGAACAGCATTCCTAGAATACACTCATAGCTGCACTGCTCATGATTAGGGACTGGATACTCTCTTCAATCTTTAAGATTTGTTCACATGATAGATAATAATATTTCATATTCTTGCAGCCCCTTTCAGCCAATTATTTTGAGTAACTTTAATTAATACTTAATATTCCCTTTGTGATCAGCAAGTCCCTGCTTCTTGCACAGAGATTGGGGATGTGAGAGGAGTATGAAATGCTCTTGTATTGACACAGAATATATGAAGAAAGTGAAATTATTTCT
>VYZS01022529.1:23405-39325 GCA_013400695.1 Neodrepanis coruscans
CAGAGTGTCTGATTGGGTTGGACAGGAGAAATACTGAGATCTTTGCTGAGGGCAGCTCTGTAGGCAGCCAGTGCCAGGGAGTTGTCCTGGAAGGCTCTTGTCTGGGGCCTCATCTCATCCCATCCAAGGGGGGTGTCTGACAAGCTCAGACAGCTGAGCAAGGCCAGTGCTAAAGCAGAGTGTTGCCCTTCAGTGCTTTGGTTGCTGCTGCTGGGGGCAGAATGTTGAGCAGGACAGAATCCCCAAGGATCAGATCACTGTGACAGCCTGAACCATGGAGATTTTGCACTCTAGATGGCACTGGGTGCTCTTAGAGGCATAGTATAGATAGATAGATAGATAGATAGATAGATAGATAGATAGATAGATAGATAGGTAGATAGATAGATAGATAGATAGATAGATAGATAGATAGATAGATAGATAGATAGATAGATAGATAGATAGATAGATAGATAGATAGATGGATAAATACATACATATTTTTAGGGGCATCTTAGGTATCATAGATATATATGTTTTAATTTTAATCTGTAAGTCTTTGCCTTCTTATGGCGAAAAATGCTTGTGTGTCTAAATCTTCTCTTCACATAGAAAACCGTTGGAAGCTCAAAAGGAGGTTTTGTCAGGGGAGGGTTTCAGCCTGTGCTCCCCCAGTTGTGTCTTGAGCAATACAGATACACACACTTGTCCAAAGAACAGCAAACAAGTTTCTGAGGAAGCCAAGGCAGCAAAGACTCGGACAAAGTTGTAGCAGCTTTTTTGTGGATGTGGCACCTTTGCTGGGTCATGAGATGGGGTTGGTCTTTGGTGCCTCTCTCAGGATCAGGGTCAGCTCCTCCTGTTGTCAGTTCTCTGTCACAGCTGGCACTGAAGGAACTGCCTGTGGTGGGATTCCCATGGGCACTGCTGCTTTGGGAGCCCAGGGAAAATTCTGGCCAGATCAGTTGTGCTGCAGAAACAGAGAAAACTCCTTGATCCACCAGGATTATTGGAAGAATCACAGATCTGCTCTACCTTTGTATTGTGTCATCTTTTCCATGGGTAATCCCTTCTTTTTGTGCCACCTCAGGGTGTCACCTCCACATTCTATGTGACAGACATTCCTAAATGTGATGGTTATACCACAACCCATAATGTTTCGAAGTCCTCATATCCTATGTGTAGCAAGGGAACATATCCAAGTACTTTTTGAAGTAGTCCTTCTTTCTGTGGTTCAGGGAAGGGATATGGTTTGTTCAGACACTGGTTTATCACAAGCCATCTATCTGGAGCTGCTGGTGTTGCCTGTAATGGCTGTGGTGTGACAGTGAACCCTTGGCAGGACACCCCTTGCTGAGCCCCTGCCTCAGAGGTTACTTTTCTGCTGAAAGAGGCTTTGGCTGAATTAGTGTTTGGCTTTGAAGCAGGAGAGCAGTTTTGAAGGGAGTCCCCTAATCACTCCTGCTTTCCATGCACTGGAGTGGGCCCAGAAAACACAAACTTGCTTTCCTTTGGAGGCACTTAAACAAAAAATGTGCTTTAGGAGCAGCACAACCCCAGCTGGAATGTGGAGATCCAAACCAATGATTGGTTTCATGGATACCCCTGATCCCAAGGTACATCAGGGCTGCTCAGCCCATGGAGCCAGGCTGAGCCTAGTCCAGAGCAAAGCTCCAGGGCTGCATTTACAGTTCACTTTGATCTGCTGATGTGCTGCTCTTGTACAAAATTACTGGCAGGATGTAGCCAGAAGTGGCTGCAGTTTAAATGTCAGAATTAACTGTGAAGATGAGAAACAGGAGAAACAAGAATTACTCCCATGGTGGAACATCAATTCATCCCAATGATTCATCCACACTGTGAGCAGCCCTGTACCTGCCCCCCAGCTTTGTGCTGGAGTTTGGAGCTACGAGTTCTGCTCATCTTTGCACATCACATCCTTACACTGAAGTCATCCTTCTTTCCTCCACACAAGAGTACAACTGGTGACAGAAAACATGTGAGAATTCACTTACCAGAAAAGAATTAAAGCTAAAACTTAAGAAGGACATTCAAAGGACAAGAATACCTGAGAGATCCTCAAGGAACTTGCCTTTTCAATTCCCTCCCTTCCTCACAAAGATCAGTCTTAAGAAGAAGGAAACTGGAGGTTAATATTCCTGCTTTTTATCTGTGGGGTGGAGCAGCCATTCCCAGCCCGTGGCTGCCATCAGTTTTGCCACTATTCTGAAAAGGAAAAGATTTTAACACTTTCATCTTACAGCTGGAGTGATTCAGGGACTCTGGGCCCTGGGGCTGGCTGTGATTTCCTTTTGCTTCGTGACCAACACAAGCATAATTCTTTGGTTCTTCTTTTGGTTTTGATTCTTCTTTTGTTTGAGAAGGGTTGTATTTGTATTTTTGAGAAAGTTTGTGTCTTTTTAATCATTAATATGCATCCCTTGGATGCTGAATTGGATCATTGGTTGGAGAGGAGAGAACCACCAGGAATGTGGGTGCAAGGATAAAAGAGGAGGCTTTGGTACAGCTGGTGATGTAATTAAAATACATCATTATTGACTAAGCTTTTTGGTGTTTCTAGATTTTCAGCTGAGAGACCGAACTAAGGAGAGTGCATAGAAATAGAAAGATGTTTTATGTACCCTGAGTGCACATAGGAAAGATTTCTGGAAAGTGCTGAATATTTTAGCTTAAAACTTGTACAGGAAAGACATAGAACATTGCAGTTCCACTCCTTCAGACTGATGTATAAGTCAAATTTTATCTGAGAGGAAGAACTCCAACAATTTCTTTATATGACTATAGACCATCCAAAGTGTATCAAGTCATAAATCAGATCCCAGAAACAAAGAGATTGTTCAGGATTCCTTTCACTTGCTGGATGCCCTTTATGGTTCAGTGTTCTAGACCTTTCTACAATCTTCTAATTAACAGGGAAGACTGGTAAGTAATTTCTTGATTCCAGGAGCTTTATGAGAAATAGNTATTATTATTATTATTATTATTATTATTATTATTATTATTATTAAATGCCTTTAAATGTCCATTGCCATTTGAGATGAACATCAAGCCCCTTTGTTACATCACCTGGTCCTTCCCCATTGTCTTTTCACGGNTGATGTTTGGGTTATGATCATCTTGATTAAATTCTGGGTTTTTCACATTCAAAATAGTATTTTTGTGCAGGGATGGCACAGCTGTAGGGAGAAAACCACAAGGACAGTGCAGTGACAGTCTTCCCATAGAATTAATGTGGGTAAAATTAGTGTTGACATTTTCTTCCCTCTCTTACTGATTCTCTTCTCNTGCAGCTGATTCTGTGCCCTCTCCACTCACGTTGCCCCCCCTGCAGCCCTGTGTGTCTCCTTAGTTGCAGGTTAGAGGCAGAAAAGTGTCCCCTTTCTGTCATAAATAGCATTCCTGAGTGTTTCCCAGCTGGAAGCCTCAGTCCCCTGCAGCATTTTCATTGATTTTGCACAGTGTAAGGAGGGTCATTTTTACCTCGGAGAGAGCAGGAGCCACACTGTGTTCCTCCAGCTTGGGAAGCACTGCACATCAGATTCGTGGAATAACTAAGGTTGGAAAAGATCTTGAAGANTCCTGTGAAAAGGAAATGCACTCCAAGATTTCCAGGTCAAGGTACAGGATCATGGATCAAACTGTCTGTGGGAGCTTCCAGTGCCTGCCTGCCCCTCACTGCTGCCTGCTGCTCTGGAATGCCTGTGATCCCTTAATACTGCTCCAAAATGAGAGGGAAAGGGCAGGCCTTTCTCTGTGCAGATGGGTAAAATGAGAAAGCAAGTGCTAGAAACCCCCCCCGTGTTTAGAGGTCTGGGTTTGACTGCAGCTCTGTGCATTGCATTCAGTTCAGCCCCTGGGCAGCACTGGATTTCTGCCTTAGTCCAAAAATCATTTCCATCAAATAACAAATCCTTCCCTTTGTGNACCCTGTCAGCGAAGAACTTTTCTTCAATATCCAACCTGATTGTCCCGTGGCACAGCCTGAGGTCATTCCCTCTCATCCCATCCCTTGTTCCCTGGGAGCATCTGCTCTGCATGTTTGCATCTGTGTGCATCCACAGCTCAGGGAATTTTGGAGGGAACAGCTGGAGTGGCTGCAATTGTGAGTCCTCTGGCACTGCAGGATACACCCACTGGGTGTTGCTGGATGTTCAAAACACAGCCATAAACCACTGACAGCTCAAGGCCTTTTCTTTCCCTAAAACCACCTCACATCCCATGGAATTATTAGATATAAAACTCTGCTCCATCTCCAGCAACTGGTTTTGTTGCCTCTTTTTCCTTTTGGTCTCCTGCTGCATCCCACTTCATTTTTAGTCTCTTTTCTTGGTTTTGCCTTTGGATAAAAAGTTCCTTTGTCCTGCAAAAGCCACTTGCAGGAACACTCACCAGGTCCTCAGCTGTGCAAAGTGTGTATGTGAACCTTGCAGACTTGGAAAGGAGATAAATCATGATGTTATACCTGTCTATGAATTTTCTAAATAAATTAGTGAAAAATTACTCAAAGAGTCTCCCTTCAGCCCTTTGGTTCCTGTATCAAGTTAATGACCATGTGTGACCTTGAATGTGGAGGTGCCTCAGTGGAGTGAAGGTCAGTTCAGTTCTATCCCTGCCCTTGGCTCCTGGGGTTTTCCCCTTTTTAAGGTTTTCAGGATCTTTTCTGGTTTAGACTTTGAAAATGTTGAGGTCATCAATGACTGGAAGCAGAGGATAGAGGGGATGTTTGAGTTGAAATTAGATTTCCTGAGGATTCAGATCCAGTGTGGGATTCACTTGTGACAAGTTACTGTCGGAAAAGGTTTGTTAACAGTGTGTGATCATCCATATTTTCCATGGCTATGTTCAGGCTCCAGATAAAGGCACTTCTAATATTCAGGGCTGGATCTGAAATGAACATTATTTCAGCCAACAGAATTCCTCGAAGTTATTTATTTACTCCAGAAAGAGGGAGACTCATCCTGAGGCTGCTGCTTCCGAGATTCCCTATCAAAATCCCCCTGTTATTTCAATTTTTGGGGTGTGTGTGGAGGGGTCTATCTGGGAATGGTACATGTAGCTTTTGTACTGTGTGGTGTGGAAGTTGCTCTGGCAACTACACATGGCTTATTGAATGCCAAGGTAAATAATAGCCAAGACATGCTCACACTGTTACTCTCATAATTTCCTGCTGCCCTTGGGCAGTAATAACTTACACACCCTATTTTCCAAATGGTTCTAATTTATTTCTCATGAGCAGAATTATCTCATAGGGAAAACTCCCCCCATTTGCAAGCCCTTCCTCCTCTTTTCCAGGCACAAATGAGTTGACCAGTCAAAAGAAAAGATCAGGAATATCCTCCTTACTGCTCATCACTGGGACAGAGGGGCTGTGACTCACTTGGACTTGAGAAAGAGCAAGAGGGAGGAAACAACCCATTTTTTTTAACATTAAGGCAACAATAGAGTTATAAGCCTTCAGTTTTCCTCTGTTGAGGGGTTTCTTGATTATTTCAATATTTTTTTCCACTTGGTTACCATCTTTATTGGCTTTTGAATTGGTTTTGAGAGTTCAGCAAAGAATGTGCTACATAAAAATAGAAAATGTAGGGGGAGAAGACATCTCAAGATTAGTTAAACAAATAAAATTACTCAAAAATACCATAAAACTATTTCAATGAACGCTTAGGTTAGTCTGCAGTTTGAAAAGGCTGTTCCTACTCTGGGCTGTAGATCCCACTTTGTGACTCCAGTCCTGCCTGAACATCCTCCATATGAAGCTCAGCAGCAATTTCCAAGCTCAGGAGTAGGGGAATCAATCCAAGGTGACTGACTCCTGAAAGTGCACTTCCAATTTGGGTCTTTCTTTTTAATTTTGGGGGGCTCACAGAGCGTATTTTATATTTTAGTTTTGCACAGACCGCAGTGGAAAAGCATCATTTGCAAGCAGCCCTTGAAACCCAAAGGTTATTGTGCTTTCATGCCCAGTCTTGGTAAAAAAGTAGAATAGGCAGAAATAAACACTGAACAATTGTAGCCATGCTTAAAATTGTTACAATAATTAAATTATTGTTGCAAATTTGTATCTATTCGTGTTTCTCCTTTATACTCGTGTAGTTCAGGCTGTGAAATGGTTAAGGGAACTGGGAAGGGTATTAGTCTTTTTTTACTGTGTTTTCCCTTTCCCAGTTCTAGGCACCAATACACTGTTATGGTAACTGGGTTGCAAAAATCTTAAATATTGTTTTTCTCATGAATTAAGCACGTTTTCTTAATGCATTGCAAAGTAATCAAGAAAAGTAATTTTTCTTCCTCTTTCTGTGCTATTTATTGTGTGCTCTTCCCCATTCTCCACCCTTCAGCTTCCTGTGGTGAGGGACATTCTGCTGCCTCCTCTCCTTCCAGCCCAAATAGCTGCTTTTTCTCCAAGTCTGAATGACATTCCAGCAGGGTGATGGAAATGGTGGGATGAATCCATGAGGGTATCATCCACTGGTGGAAATGAGTAGAAAATTCTCAAAACACTTTTTCTTAAAAGTGTATTTCCAATTCCATTCAGCTTATGCCTTTATAGAGATCTTTTTTTCCTCTTCTCTTTGTGACTAAGCTTTTATCCCACTTTTTTTGCGTGGCCATTTTCAAGGAACTCATCTACCAGGCTTTATTTTTTATCTAAGACAGTTGCTTCTGTTCTAAATAAAGCAGCAATTAATTATTAAAACCATACCTTTTTGTGGCAGGACATTCACCCTCATAGCTGTTAAATTCTAAGACATATTTTGCTTTTCAATTTTTCATTTTTTTAAAATTTATTTTGTGAGTATACAGTGAGTGTTTTGTGGGAAACTGGGAAAAGGATGATCTGGCTGCTGCTGGAGGCTGCTGTGTGAGCCAGGATTGGTTCCAGCTCCAATTCATTCTTCCTGGGGGTCTGAGCATGTACCTGGGAGTATCCTGTGTGTCTGCCTTTGTGAAAACAGCTGTCAGAGTGTTACTGAGCAGCTTTGATACCTCCTGCTCTGCCCCTCTCAGGTGAGACCCCACCTGCAGAGCTGCTCCAGCTCTGGGGAACAGCACAGGGAGGACGTGGAGCTGCTGGAGGGAGTCGAGAGGAGGCACCAAGGTGATCAGAAGGATGGAGCAGCTCTGCTGGGAGGAAAGGCTGGGAGAGTTGGAATTGTTCAGCCTGGAGAAGAGAAGGCTCTGGATTACATAATTGTGGCTTTTCAGTACCAGGAGGAAGCCCACAGGAATGATGGAGAGGGATTATTTACAAGGCTGACAGGTCAAGGGGGAATGGCTTCCCAATGCCAGAGGGCAGGGTTACACTGGATATTAGGAATAAATTGTTCCCTGGGAGGGTTGGGAGGCCTTGGCACAGGTTGCCCAGAGAAGCTGTGGCTGCCCCATCCCTGTAAGTGTCCAAGGCCAGGTTGGATGGGGCTTGGAGCAACCTGGGATAGTGGAAGGTGTCCCTGCCCTTGGCAGGGGGTGGGATGAGATTTAAGGTCCCTCCCAGCCCAGGCCCTGTGATTGTCTTACAGGACTGACAAGGACACTGCCCTTCAGGCTGCTCAAGGAGCTGTCCCGGAGATCCCAACTGTTCTGCAGTGCCAGAATAACCACGGGCACAGAGCAAGTGAACCGTGTGTGCTGATATGGACAGTTCTCCTCTCATCCCACTGATAACCCAGTAGCTGGAACAGTACAAACCCCTGGATGAGCCGATCATCACTTTGCCCTGAGAAAAACTGGCCCTGTATGATGAGCAAAATGGCAAATTTATTTGCTTAAGGTTTGAAAGATATTTATGAGCTCTGGTGAGGAGGAAATTTTGCCTTTGAACAAAGCCCTACACACTGGATTCTTTGTGAGCTGCCTCAAGCCCTTTGCTGTAATTATTCATCTCTGCACAGGGAGGTTTCAGCTCAGCCCATTGCTCCTGCCTAAGTGAGGCCAGTGACTGTTCCAGCGGTGCTGGAATGCTGCAGGAGCCAGAGCAGGGCTGATCTGGACCCAGCTGGAGCCAGCAGTCTGTGCTGCTCCAGTGTGGGAGTTCAGTGGCAAAGCCATGGCAGTGGGAGGTGTGTGATCCCAGACAGGCCACCCCTCTCCCTGTGAGCTGGAGGGTCCTGTGCTGCTGACAGGGCTGTTTTGTTCTAAAGAGACTCAGGACTGGAGCCCTCAGCTCCTGTTGTGTGTTAACACTTTCTGCAGCAGATGAGAAATGTAGTGGCTGGGCAGACAGGGAGCTCTCGTATTTTGCCTGCTGAGATTACCAATGAGTGCCCAATCTCATTATCCTGGAGGAGTCTGAGGGGACACCTCAGCACTGTCTTTAACTTCTTCTGAAGGGCAAGTCTGCCTTCTGCTCTCTGTGACCAAGGACAGGACATGAGTTTAGGCTGGATCTCAGGGAAAGGTTGTTCCCCCAGAGGGTGGTTGGGCACTGAACAGGCTCCCCAGGGTTTGGTCACATTCCCAAGGCTGCCAGAGCTCCAGGAGGGTTTGGACAATGCTCAGGACAGGGTGGGATTGTTGGGGTCCTTGTGGGTCCTGCCCAACTCGGGATATTCCATGATTCTATAACCCTGAACAGTTTTATCTCTGTTGTTAATTGGATACAGCAACTTTGTGTAATTACCATTTTCCACCCCAGAAAGGGCTGTTCTGCAGTGGGAAAGCCCTCTTTGAGTGTAGACATGTGTAAACAACAGATGATGGAGAAGGAAAGCATTTCCTTCTCTACTCCCACAGTAGCTTTGCCTGGAATCTGAGGGAATACCTGCTCTTTTGAGGCAAGGATAACAGTCCCGAGCTGATTGAGTTATTATGAAGCTGTGTTTGTGCCCAGCTGCCAGCATGGGAGGGACTCTCCTGGAGGGAGATTTTCTCCAAGGGTTGGAGGCCACATAATTGAAGTATCCAGCCCTTTGACATGACTTTTTCCTCTTCCATTATTCATCTATTGGGGCAAATTCTGTGAAAGATTTGGGAGTTGGAACTCATGACACCACAGGAGGACTCCTCTTAAAACAGTCTGCTCCTCAGACTGCTGAAACAGCTGGTTTGAATTCCAAACCTCCCTTGAGGGAGCACCTGAAGATTAACCTGGTTTTTCACAGTGCTGGGTTCTTCAACACCCAATTCTTTCAGACTCATTGTTCCTCTGGATTGCTGGAGTCTCTGATCTCCATGTACTGGGATTTTCCAGCATCTGTTTTGCCCATCTGACATGGCCTTGGTGCTGCCAGCTGAGCCTGGAGAGCACTAGAGCTTCATGTTGCCAACCCTTCCCACACACCGTGTGATGCCAAAATCACAGAACCATCCTGATTTCCAGATCAGCAGAGTGACATCAGATAGCCCCTTTTCTCAGTCTGAATGTTTGATTTTCCTATGAGTTCCCTCTCCATCTTTTGGTAGAACTTCATCATGTCACTGAATTTCCATACGTAGGATCTCCTTGGTGTTGGTTCCTTCCCTTTCACTGGTTTTGTTTCCCTTCTGTGTGCACCTAATTTTGAAGATCTTTCTCCTTGGGATAACAGAATACTTTCTTTACAGTCACTAAGAAATACTTTTGAATGATTATTCTGGAAAACAGTGGAAATGATTATGCTACATTACATCCACTCAAAAAAACAGGGGTGTTTCCTATTCTGGGGGCAAGAGGAGGCCTGGGGTTTAGTTACAACAGCACAGTGAGTTTGGCAGGGATGTAGAGTGCAGTGCTGATCAGACTGCTTATGAGAGCAGCAAGGCTGGAAGCAGAGAATCACAGAGATCTCAGCTATCTTCAGTCCAAATTAATTAGCATTATGTAAGTGGAGAGAAGAGCAGAGATTTAAAGGGGAGGGAGACATCTGTTATGTCTCTGAGTTTCCAGGCTTGCCTGCAAATCCAGGTCTCCTGGGAAGACAGAAGAATGTCCGGGCTCTGGAAGGAGCAGAGTGGCTGCAGTGCCGAGGTGCGGTCACTGCTCAGCCCGGCGCTGCCTCCTGCAGCTCTGGAGGATTATTTATCAATTACATCATGGTGAGGATCCTCCAGCAGCAAACTGACACCTCCCTGTCCTCTCCCAACGAATCCAAGCAGTGTCTGTCAGACTGATGGGTGAAATCCCCAAACACTCATATCTGCAGAACAGGGGAGTTTTCTGTGGCATCAAGCAATTCTTGCAGAGAAATGTGATGTGTTTGCTCTGAGGTGCTGCTGGCAAAGGCACAGTGGCTCCAGGATATTTCTGTGTATCTACCAGACAAAGAAGTGATTCCAGTGGTGAGGTGGGAGGTAACGTTCCAGCAATTTGGAAATCGCTGTGGAGAGTTATGATGTTTAGCTAAGGAAACACTTCTCTGAAATAAGACATGAAGGCAGACTGATTCCCTCTTCCCCCACTGCTTTTCTCTAGTGGAATCTATTAAAGTGTGTTGGGAGGAATAAAGGCAGTGAGGTCAGGTCAGGCTGTGTGGCCAGGGAGGGCAGACAGGGTTAAGCAGGTCAGGTCACATTTCTGTGTCTTCTGTGGTTCTCCAAGAATTTGGGGTCACTGCTTTAAAACTGCTATTTGATCAGCTGTTGGTAATTTGAGCATTACACAAGAGCAAGTGGAGTCAAAGATGCTTCTTGGAGGTGAATGATTAGGGGGAAAAAAAAAAAAGAATGAACAGAACAGCCATACATTAAAAAATTAAGTACACCAATCCTTTTTTTTTTTTTAATTCCCATTTCAAATAAGCTGCCATGGTTGGTTGACCTAGAAACAAGTAGTTGTGGGTATTTCACTGTGCCTGAGAAATAAATGCAGAAAGGGCCCTGTGTCTGGGAAAGGAGGACATGCAGCTGAGATGTGCACAAGGTGTTGTTCTTCTGGGAAAATTAACTTGTCACTTCAAAAGTGCCTGAGCACCAAGCATGGACAATAGGTACTTTGAATGTCTGCTGAGAGATGGAACCCTGTTGAAGGGCTAAGGATAATCTTTAGCCAGTAATTGCCAGGTATTTAATAAGTTTTTTAAAAAAGTATATTCTCATGAGGTGGTTTTCATCACCATTCATCAGACTGGCAAATAGAGACTTTCAGAGGTTAAATAACCTCCCAAAGGTCAGCTCAGACCCATGGCAGTGCTGGCAGAAGGAGCTGGGGCTGAGCCTTCCCTGCTGAAATGACTGTCTCTGAAAGAAAGTAAATTTGAGGTGGATAAATTAACTTCTCTTGAATGATGGAAATGTCAGTAGAATCAAAGTAAGAGGAGAAAAAACCTGGCATCAGCAGCTTAGAGAGGGTAACTTAAGGATGGGTTTCTTATTCTGAAGGGAATGGGAGAAAATAAAGAAAAACTGTGTTTGTTTGGGGGTTTTATTATTTTTTGTTGTTGTTTGAGTTCTGAATAAGAATTTGATTGAGGTGTTTCCAAATCCGTCGTTCTTTGTAGGTCAGTCTCCTTAAAAAATAGTACTTTCAGGCATAAAAATGGCAACCAACACAGAAAAGCAAATCCACTCGAGTCTGTTGTTAGTAAATTCTTCTCCATAAGAGATGCCTGTGTCTCTCTTGTCCTCTGCCGTCCTTATCTGGGAGCTGCTCCAGCACAAAGAGAGAATATTGAAAAAGAAAACTCCTGTTTAGTGCAGAGGGAGTGTCTTATTCCTTTATATTCAGTGAGGAAAGTCATGTTGCAGAAAGAGGAATTTGCAGTCCAGCAAAGGAAAGTGAGTTTTAAGGAGAAGTATTTTGTGTTTTACTGGTCTTACCTCTACTCTCACGTTAAGTCACTCCAGAATTTGTAATCCAGCTCAGAATTCCTGCTCACTTTTCCCTCTGCCCTCTCTTGCTTGGCAGTTTTTAGCTCTGAACATTGGGTTTGGGCCCCTGACAGATTCCTGAACAAACAGCAATCCCTGCACTGTGGCTCCCACGGTGCTCTCTGATGATCAGATGTACCTGCACTCCCCCAGACTCTGAATAGTTCATATCCCTTTGTGCAGAAATGGGAATGGATACTTTGGAGTTGGACTGGAGCAGGAGAAAACCCAACAGTTATGTGGTTATCAAAGCACTCATTGAACCTGTAATACAAGTTAATTGTGTATACCATAAAGTTTGAAATCCTACAATTATTGGTTTTATAGGGAGTGAGTGTTTTCAAATCATTTAGGCCTAAACACATTTCATTCATGACAGTTTTTTCAGTTTCTGGGTCCTGAGAACGCTCCTGTTCTGGAGACCAGAATTACAAAGATGATGCAACAAATGCTTTATTTATCCACTTCACAAAATGGGAGCAGCTTAGGGGGTGTGGATATTTGGTGATGGAAGGGTTGGAAAAACAGGGTTGGAGGGGTAAGACTTTCTGGAAAGGCAATCCATCGTCTCATCCTGAGCCATGGAGCATTCCCAGGCACTTCACTATGCTAAGGCAGCCCCTCCTCTCCTTTGGGGGATCTGTGCTCAGACCATGCTCTGCCTCTAGAAAATACCTGTGTGAGTTCCTTTGTCTGATCTATTTGAGAAAGAACAGCACGAGTCAAAAGTTGGTGACTAATTCTGGTGTTTTCCACGTGGCAACAAACCAACCACTTTAGTGTTTCCCTCTGGATTATGAAAAGCCTGAAATGCAGACACTCCACTCTCCTATTTTCAATGGCTTATTAATAGTGTGTACGTTTTCCTCCATAACTAACAAGAATAATTCATTTCAAAACAACACAGCCAAATGTACCCTGTTTAGAGCAGGAGGGAGAAGGATAAGTGTCAGTCAAGACTAGTTCCAAGTGTGTCTGCACCCAGGCCTCCCCCAGAATCTGTGGGACTGGCTGGCTGCCTGACGTTACTCAGGGCTCCAGCTCTTTGAGGAGTGTTTGTTATGGATTTCCACAGGAGAGAGATTTACCAGAGAAGAACAAACAGCCCCTGCTACTGTGTTTCCTTGGGCTTTAGACAAGTGCTCTAAGCTGTCAGCAGTGTTGCCTCAAATTTCAGATTAGTTTGACTTTCTGGGTGTTGTTTGTGCTCTGTGTTTGAGGGGATGCAAAGCAGCAGGAACAACACAGCTGGTCCCCCTGGTACCCCCGTGATCCTTCCTCACCCCTGGCCAGGGAAACAGCCTGAATGTGCATGGAGCATCTTAGCTCACTCCAAAAACTGACTGTGGAGATAAACCAGGCCTGGAAGAGCTTTAGCCTGGCTAAACTCTGCAAACACCCAAGTCTCTGTGCTTAAATGAATATTAAGATTCAGAGTTATTCACCAATGACTTGATTTTCTGGTTCAGACAAAGCCAAGGAAATTTATCTTCAGGACATCCTCAAATCCCATCACTGGGGAAACAGCCTGGAATTGCACCAGGGGAGGTTCAGGTTGGATATTAGGGAAAATTTCTTCACTGAGAGGGTGGCTCAGCATTAGAACAGACTCTCCAGGACAGGACTGGAGTCACTATCCCTGGAAGTGTCCAGAAAATGAGTGGACATGGCACTTTGTGATACATTTTGTGGTGATATTTGGTCAAATGTTGGCCTTGATAAACTCGGAGATCTTTTCCAGCCCTGAAGATTCTCTGATCCCAAGAGCTTCCCTGCCTGTTCTTTGGGTTGTGTTGTACATTCAGAGGGTGATATAAGTCCCTTGTTCTTGTGTTGCATGATACAAAAAAACTCACTTGATAGCAATTCTTGATTTTATCATAACTCCAAGGTGTTTGGCTTATTCAGAGATTTCCTGTGTGATTGGTCTTTGTTGTTTGGCTCCTCTTGGAAAAGTTGTGTAGAATATTCCCTAAGTTTTATACAACTCTGTATTTCCTTGGGCAATTATTCAACATAAAACACAAAGGGACAAAATGTTACTGCCCATGGACAAACCCAAATATTTGAATAATTTATAATGTTTTTTTAAAATGTACATTTAATTATTCTTTTGGGCATCCCCACATGACATTTGCCTTCTGTACAAATGCTGGGATGATTCATTCTCACATGAGGAAAAACACTGAGTTTTTTTTGGTTCTGAGAGAACAGAGAGGTGAAAAGCAGTGGGGGCAGTGGAGGGATGGGGGCTGAGGTGTTTGTCTAAGTCAGACGAGGCTCCTGTCATCTTTCTCTGGGAGAAACAATTCATTGTCACAGTTTGTGGAAGGGATTCAAGAGCTGAGGCAGAAGTAAAGCAGAGCAGAAGGGTGAAACTCCCACCTTTCCCACAGCTTATCTTCCTGGGGAAATTCAGAGTGAACATTCCTGTTCCTTCCCCTTCCATAGCCAAAGGCAGGGTCATGGGAACGGCATCACTCATTAGAGTGTCTGTGGTATCTGGAACCATGAACTTCAGAGGCCAAGGCTGTTTGAGGAGAGATTCCATTTGAAAAGGTGTTTCCATAGACAGTGGGAAGGATTAGAGTTCATCCCTGAATGGGGTAGGACAGAAGACACCTTGTGTAGTCACCCTTCTGGTACAGCCAACACCTCGCTGTTCTTCAAGGGCAGAGCACACATTTGCCTCTGGAGGAGGATGTGCACATCCCAATCCCACAGGAACAGCTGCTTAATTAATAAAGCCATGAGGAAAATTCTGTTTGGCTTTGTTCTCACTTTCTGACTTGGGGGTTGATGAGGCTGAGGCACAGAACTACACAAGGGCTGTGTGCTGCACTGTCTTGGGAGCTCCCAGCAGCAGAGAACGTGATTTTTTATGGCTGTTTGGTGGGAAATCATAGCTGTGCATCTCCACAGGGATCATGAGCACTGTTCCATCACACACATGGCACCTGAACAGCCCCTGCCATGTCACAGACACAGCCCTGAGCAGCACTTGGGCCATGTCACCCTGCAGCAGCAAAACAGACTGAAAAGTAGGTCGTGGAAATAATCCTGCTGGTGGCAGGATTCAGAGGATATAATGGGGTCGAAAGTTCAGGGGGAGCTGGGGAATGAGTCCCAGAATTGTTCTGCCTGAGTGCTGGACATTTGGGAGGAGAGTCTCTCCTAAAGAGAGAGCCATCAGCTGGGCTCCATAAAAAATACAAAGCTTACAGAGCCTTTTCTTCCCTGGAAACTGGTGTCTTACTCCCTCTCTGGAGAGTGAAGTTCTTCAAAGCCCAGTGGGCAGGAGGAACTTGTTGGGTCTCTGTATTCAGTGTGCAAGTCCTGTGTACTGCAAATATATTCCTGTGTCAGGACAATTCTTCATATAAACGAAGAATTTAGATGAGGGAGAAAGGAGAAAGTTGGAGGAGGGTCAAGTGTGAGATGAATTTTGGGTAAGAAGCTGCGGATGTAAAGATTTTTATTTTTTTTTCCTATTAGTTTATTTGACTTCGAATTTCCTGTGATTTTTTTGGCTGCACAACATCCTGCATCAATGAATTCCAGAGGTTCAGTTGTTTAGAAAAACCCCTGCTTTGTCTGTTTTTAAACTAATTTATCAGATTTCTTCACCATGTCTCCTTAATCCTTGTAATGTGAGAAACAGCAAATAATAATATTTCATCTATTTTATCCATGACACAGTTTTTACATCTCTCTGTCTTCATTCTCTCTTCTCTGGGATGAACATAACAAGTTAATCCAACTTTTGTCACTGCCACAGAGTCCTTGTGTGGCTTTGCTCTTCAACTTCTGTGCCTGTGACATGAGGAAAACACTGCCCACACCTTAAGATAATTAGTGTTTGTGAAGAATTTAAGGACAATTACACAGGAAAGGTGTTATTGTAGCATTCCAGATGCTGCACTTAAATTAATTCACAAGTACAAATACAGGTGACATGAGCATGGGTTTGCTCACTCTCATTCACAAATCTCTTTTCTTACCAAACACAGGTATCAGTTACAGGCATCAGCTTTTGCAGACCCAGTCATTACTTCCCAGGGCACACTCCCAACATTATCTTGGCTCTGAAATGTGGATATTCCTGTGTAAGGAGGGTATACAGTGAGCCCATT